>JALLPI010000884.1:0-13801 GCA_036939935.1 Cyclotella atomus
GGTTATGGGCCCATCATTTGGCCCAATTGAACGGTAAAGGGCAACAACTCTGTGAGTATCCCCTTTACCCCCCTGCGTATTCCCTGCGCACACTCAGGGGAATATATCGTGCCTGCGGCACGAACAATACAACAATCAACAAGTGTTGGAGCTGTGTTGGGGCTGTAATTACAGTGACATACGGTCCAGAAAGGAGATAAAGTCTATGACGATACATCGTTCAATGATGCAATTGAACAGTTATGATTATTCTACTGCTATCTTCTATGTGTGATCTGTATCTAGATATCTCTCATACAAAGATCACTTCAACATTGAGCTCTTTATGTCTTCAGACATAAAGCCCTTTCCGTTGAGTACGTCTCTAGCCTGTATATCAACTTGATGGACGTATATATATTACATCATCATATCTAATCAGACATAACAATCAGCCTAAATCCTCCAATGATACTGTCACATGAGACATGGCTATGTCATGAAATTCTAACTCCAAACTCTTCAGTGTTTCAACCCTTCTTTACTTTCCCCCATTTTCGCCCAAATGAGGCCGTTTGCGAAAGGTCCTTGAGGCAGTCTGATTATGTGTCTAAGCCTTGTAGTGTATAAGTAGATCTGAATTGGGAGTATACTAGTAGACCAGAAGCACCTCCTCAGGAAAATACGGATTATATGTTTTCCATAAGACTGGAGTTTTTGCAATCCTTCCTAAGGTTGATACGAATAGTACTAACTTTTATAATTTGCTCGTACTTTGTTGAAAAATGTCACGTGAAAATGTTTTGATTCGGGGGGATGACGAGAAACTTGATACAGTTACAGATCCATCAGTTTTGTAGTAGATATTTTGTTGGGGTGCGCGACTGGGTCCCTCCCCAGTGGCGCAAAGGTTTTTAACAGCCACAAAAGAGACTTCCGGAGGGGTGTCGGCGACTAAACTAGTCTAGGATCTCAATGCTTGGACACATCCTTCATCATGACTTTATGTTGACCCCAAATGTGTCATAAATCTTAACTGAGCAAGTTCAAGTGAGGTTCATGAAAAAAGAAAACACTGTGGAGTCACTGAAGTGCTACAACTTGTAGCGTCTCCTTGCAGAAGCTAAGGAGTTGGGAGTTGGGAAATGAACAACCTGCTGTGGTGGATTAGGATGTGTAGATGATTGATGGGGACAATGAAGATGAGGATTAACTGTTCTTGTGATTCTGTTTGTTCATTTGTACCTGAAGTATTTGTCAACTTTGCAACAGCCCACTGGCTATAATGTAATTGAAAAGGCCTTAATGAGGACATTCATGTAGTGAAACATGTTTACTTACCTAACCTTTTTCGGAAACAAAATTCTAAATTGACCTTTTCAAACTTATTTTTCAGAAAATGAAAATGAACTTTAACTTATTGAACTTTTTTGGGATTCAAACACCTAACTTTAACTTCTTGAACATATTTTTGAATTCAAAAATGCTAACTCTAACTTAGGAGTTGAACTTTTTTCAAACACCGCCCTGCCCTGAATTGGAAGAGAATGACTACTTTTGTTGCTTCTTGCAATAACATCTTTTGGTGATCTCCTTTGTAGCACGGTCACTTCGTACCATTAAGAGCTATTGATGTAACTCCGCGACGACCATATTCTACCAAGAGGGGCCATTAGTCATTAGTAATGCAATCATCTGTCCCAAGAAGGGGATCTAAATTGTCGTCTTCCCGATCCTCCGAACACCCATCAAAGAATCTCCATTCATTATCATCAAAATCCAAATCCAAATCTTGTCAAATCAGACTTGGACTTGTGAGAGTGTAATGAAAGCGAGTTCTTTTTGTTTCAGCATCTGTTGAGTCGCTAAAGAACGAAGTTTTTGAGTCATTGTGTGTTTGTTGTGCGTTGAGTGCAACGTAAAATAACGGTAAGTAACATAGGAATTCGATAATAGTTTAATTGCATGGAAAAGCGACAGCTGTTGACGTGGATAAAGCGTCACGTTTGACACTGGTGTTCCAGAAGGGCACTTGATTCGAGATGCATCAAAAAATAGGCGGGAGTGCCTCAACGCGAACTCTTCCCCTAACAAAATCTTCTTAACGGCCCGCATCAATAATCCCCTCCTCTCGACTCCAGCACAATCTGGATGAACATATCATTCCAGAAGACGATGAAACATCAAAGTCAATCATCATTTTTCATTGAGGGCAATCGAACCACATCAACAGGTGAGTTACGTCGAAGTAAGCTGCCGGATTAAATGGATCATGTGGAATGTGAGCTGGAGAAGGGTGATTTGGGCGGGTTCATTGGCATTTTCATGACTCGTTGTCGGGGCTGGCGACTGTTGCCATCATTTTTGCTGCAAAGTCTAGCTTATGCAATCCCAGATGTTGATAACAGGAAGCCCTGTAAGAGGACAGCGGTGATAATGTGCCTTGCATTTCGTTGCATGTCTGTAATCTCGCCATGCGTGCTGTGTACTTGCTCTATGCAAGATTGGACATCGCCTCACACTGTCACTCCTTAGCACAATCTAGCGGTCTTATCTTGCCCTTACAGCCTAATATACAGGAAAACAAAGCTCCAACAACACCTACCAGCTACATCACTATTTGCAAATCACCATGCTATTCATATACCACCTTCTATGTGAAGCACCAACCACCTGTAACAAGAAATCAGACGGACTCCTCGTCGTCCCGCTCAACTTCTCGCTCAACGTCATCAAGATAATCGTCGAAATGGTCGCCATTCTAATAATCCTTGACATTGCTACCGGTGGACTAATTGAAGATGAGGAATTGCAAGAGGCATTGATCGAATATTTTAGAATATGTCTTACTGTGGTGGTGCCTTTAAGCGTCTCGGTTTTGAGCTGCATGATTTTTAGTGAGGTGATGATACCGAATGATTATACCGAGGATGATCGGGTGCTTTGAGAAGGAGCAGTAAATTGAAGCAAGCAAACTGCTGACTTGAGCATGTTTGGATGGACGAAGGACATTGCAGATGGAATTTGAGTTGGGTATGAAACTTGTACTTTTGGATGAACTTTTGCATTGATGAATAATACCTGTAGACTTATATAATGATTCAAATAGAGACCTATTGAGTCCTCATCATTAAAGAGAACCCTATGATCCTCAGCCCTAACCTCCCAGCTGTACTTCAGGACCTTTATCTGCACTCAAACAAATAACGATGCATTCTTGATGGGATATCTAATATCTTGTGACACGCATTAGCTTATTGCTCGGCACGTCAATATTAAAGCCTACTACCTCACGTTCTTATCTTTATTATCGTCTGATGCCTCTTCCATCAGGTACATTTTAATCTTTTCAATCTCATCATTCATTTTCTTATCCTGCCGGGTCTGCCATTCAATCAGTCTAGATGCAATATTGTCAGGTAAACTAGCCACAGATGACTCCAGACGATTCAATCTGTCTTCAACTTCAACAATACGATTATCTACCTTGGTTGACTCAGTGGTCAACATTTCGAGGTATCCGGCTACAGCTTTGGCACTGGGAGCTTCTTGCACGGATCCACTGGATAGAGCATCCAAGTACGACGAAAAGGCAGCGCTGGTCCGTGAAGGCTCCTTCTTGGCGACAACTTTAGCCTTGGTAGGTAAAGTTCCACGAAATACAGGTTCTTGCTTCGAAGGATTTGTAGAAAGACTATCTAGATAAGATATAATCTTTTGGGCAGCAACCTTTTGAGCTCCCTCTTCTACTTCCTGCTTCGAAACACTACCCAGATAATCACTTATTGATTCAGAGCACTCCGGGTTGACTTTGGCGGGCTCACAGTATTCTTCAATCTTTTGCACTTCAATGCTACCAGCAGAAGACGGAATAACTCTGCCCGCAATAATTGACTCGATGCTTGCTGCGTCTTTTTCGAGTTTATTCAGTCGTTCGAGTTGTTGTGCTACATGGTCATTGGTTTGCGTGTCAAGAGCCTTGGCTGATACAACATCTCTGATTGGCTTTGGCGGTGACGGCACTGTCACACTTGCTTTGGTCGCGGAAGCCTTAGGAGCTGATGCTTTCGCAGCAGCTGCATTGGTGTTTATTTCGACAGGTTTGGTCATGAAGGGATTTTGACCCTTGTTAGCAAGACCATAAGGTGTTGTTTGTTCTGTAGAATCCTTGACGGCGCTGACTGCAGCATTCATCGCGACATCTATATCCTGTTTCTGAGCTTCCTTTGTCACCGTAGTCTCTTTTGGCTCTTTTCTTTTGTATTGATCCCATTCGGCATATCCCTCGTCCTTGTCTACCCCTCTCAAGTAAGCAGCCAGAGATAGATATAACGATATGATCACAATGGCTCCACCGACTAGACCAAATTCTAGAGAACCAAAATCGGGTGGTGCAAAGGAGGGAAGTGTTGGAGGTTGTATTATTTGAAAAAGTGCTTTGAAGTTGCTGTCAATGGATGCTTCTGCATCGTTACTTGTTGAAGTTGATTGTCTTGAGCTCTTTGATTCAACTGATTGATCGATTACTTGTGGCCTCTCAAAGATCTTACGAAATAAACTATCATCAAAATACTTTTCTTCTGTAGCACTTGATTGCGTTTCCACACCAGCACTAGAATCTTTTGTCTCCACAGGCTTTGTTGCTTTGATTGGAGCAAGTTTGTCTTCCGCCAAGATTGTTGCAGTTGCGGATTTAGCCAATGGTTGTTCGTCTTTTGTCTTCATCATCTGTGCACTGATAGAAGATTTTGTTGGAGTATCTTCTGTTGCAGCAGGTGCTGTCGAAGCTTTTGATGTTGTGGATGCTTCCTTTGGCAGTTCGGCAGATGTAGAACTGGTTGTATCATCAGTTGGTTTTACTGCAACAGCGGTTGATTCATCAGCCTTCACATCTACTCCACCAGCCGTAGGACTAGAACCGCCGGAATCATCAACAACCTTTAAATTCTGCTCATCACTAGCATTATCATTGGTCGCCACACTTTTATCTACACTCTTTTTATCCTGCTCTTTGCCCTTGAAAAACTTTAGTGGCATGGCCATCTTCTCGACCATATCATCCATGGGATCCTCTTGTACAGGCTCTTGGTCCGGTTCTTTCGGTGCAGTTCTAAGTGAATCGAGCGAGTCTAACAATATTTGTATCTTTTCATCTTGATCGTCTCTACCGCTCAGATCGGTGAAGGAGGAACGGAGCGCAGTGATGTGCCATGTGTTACCTGAGTTACATTTCCCTGCCGCAGATCGCAGAGGTTGCAGATGGAACCCAAAGGCCTTTTGAACCACCGGGGCCAGTAGAATAAGTTCAGTTATGCTCCTCATTCTTCTGAATAGATGGGAGCTGCTCTGGCTTTTACCCCTGTTGATGTTTGCCGATTTGCATGGATGATAAAAAATATACGTAATTAATGATGCATCGCATGCATCAGTACAAAGAGCGGGCACCGGGCAGCCAGCAGCTGGGCCGGGCCGGGCACGATCTCGCTTCTTGTGACTCCTTCCGGCGTCAGAAGAACAGATTGCTGACCTCACCTTGACATCGGATACCTTCAAAACATTGATATTCTACGATAGTTCAGAGAGTAGGGAGCTTGCTGACCTCATCTTGACATCGTGCAACTGATGTGTTCCTCGTGCTGACGAGTTTGGTCGTATCTCAACACGTAATGCTGACTTCCTGGCCGACAACAAAAAGCTGAGCCAGAGCAACGAGCAACAATACGATACCAACCATGGCATCGCTTGTGCTGAAAAGGGAAGGTTTAATGGTACAACTGCCATTACGTTAGCGTTACACACATCCCTGGAAGAATTCAACACCTCACTTCAGTTCGTCTTGATAGATTCTCTCAAGTCTCCGATATCCATTTGCAAATCTTCAAGAGAACAATGAAGCTAGTGTTTGTCCAATCTACTTTCATACTAGCTGCGACAATAAGCACATCAGCTCGTCCTACTGACGCATTTTGCGGATGGAGCCATCATCTTCAATCATCTAAAGCTCAAACCTTCGATTCATCTCATAAACCAAGTCGGCACAGTCTGTGCTTGCAAGACAAGAGACACCCAGATGACACTGCAATATCAGATTCATCACGTCGATCTGCAATGCTGCGGCTGACAGCTATGATATCGACTGCATTTGTCAAACCAAATAGAGCAACTGCAGATGATGAGGCAAAGATATTTATGGAGGAATCAGATGATGTTGAAGAGTTCCTTTATGATGAAGAAGACGAGGAACTTAGTAGTGGTTCTGCACCTATCACTTCTAGAGACGAGATTTATAGTGCATCTGAACTTGCTGTTGATCCTTGGGACAAGTTTACGCCCAGAGTTACACCAAAGGACGGCAGCGCATTGTCACAAGCATTTGCAAATAACATACCGCCGGTGGCACCTCGGCCAGTTACTAGACCAAA
Organism: Cyclotella atomus; assembly: GCA_036939935.1. Classification (NCBI taxonomy): domain Eukaryota; phylum Bacillariophyta; class Thalassiosirophyceae; order Thalassiosirales; family Thalassiosiraceae; genus Cyclotella; species Cyclotella atomus. The sequence continues at coordinate 6,402 of JALLPI010000884.1, forward strand.
ACAGAAAGCATCTACCAACAAATCAGGATCATCTCAACCATCTTCAGCAGAAGAACTAAGCACAGATCATACGGACTTCGGAAGTATATTCGCCTTATCATTTCCATTGATGGTCCTAGGAGGAGCAGCATTTAGCTTCGAGAAGGAAAAGGATATAATTGCCAAAGCCAACGATCCTCAACATGTAGCTACTGGCACGCCCAAAATCAAAGTAGTCATGGTAAATAATGAGCCATATGGTCTTGATAGAGGTAGAAGATATTACAATGGTGTCTATGTAGTGCGCGAACATTGCGATGCTTTGGCTCCGAAGGCATCCAGCGAATGTGTCAATAGTATTGCTGATTATTTGGAAGAAGTCTCTTCTACTGGTGGTGGTGGAGAAGAGAGTCAGGAGACAGCCTCGGCAATCATTTCATATTTGGATAGCCTGTCGAGTGGCGGCTCTGCATTGAATTATCAGAACCAGACGCCACAACAAGCTACTGGAGTGGCGTTCTCGTCTTACTTACAGCAATTATCAGCAGGTAGTATTCCTGCCCCATCCTCGGCAGAATCTGTAGCAGTTTACCTTGATTCCTTGGCTGCCAAAGACAGAGAACGTGTGTCAAGATTGGAGGCTAGAGTTCATGAGTTAGAAACATCCATAGAAGACAAGATTGCTCATGAACTGAATAAGATTGCCACATTTTTGGTTGAGCAGAGTGGCGTGAGTAGAAATGCATACATTGACTATGAGGTTGATAAATCTGGAGGCCATGCATATATAAATGGATATAATGTAAATGGTTCTGGGGGTCAGTCTGCAGGCAATCGATCTGGAATCACATATCAGCAGCAGGTGCAGAAGGGGTATTGGCAGTGATCATAATTTTAGTGCCTTCGGTCTGATTTGTATTGCTTGATTGTAAACTGTGGTGCTCAGTCCAGATAACGGAAAGCTTAATTTTGGAAATAGGGCTACAAGACCACTGTGACATGGTAATTACCGTTGGTTTGTCCATGCTGCATAAGGAGTTGTTAAAAATTGAACTTCATTAACCTTCATTAACCCTAACCACCTAAAACACCACTTTATTCATCTGGCATATCATTTGCGGCATTGTAAATTGTCTTCTCAACCCACAAAGGAAGATCGAACGAGCTGTTGACAAGAAAAATATGATGAGGAACTGCATGCTGTAGGCAAAAAGTTACATACAAGCAACTAACCTCCTGTGAATACGAGGATGGTAGTACTTGGTACTTTCCAGAGCATTAAAAGTCTTTGCAACGTTGTTCCAGTCCATCCAATCCAACGATATCTCAGGATTGTCAATTTCACTACACAACGTAGCAGCTGCTGCCTCATCAGAACTACTACACACATTGTCATCATAGACTCCAGCATGCGAAACAATGAAACCAATCTGACCAGTAGGATACGTCGATATAGCAATCGAACCGTAGCGAGCTCTACCAAATCCAATACTTTTCAATAGCTTTCTCCATTTGGCAATCTCCTTCAGATTGCTGGGTATATTATAAGTCTCGGCTTGATACATCAACACTCCATGTTTGGCCTCTAGCAACTTGTGCATTCGTTGAAAATGCTCTTCTTCATACAACACATGACTTGGTAATATGACTACAGAGCCATCATACCGTATCCAGAAAGGATCACTTGCATCTTGGATGATGACATGATAGTTTTTCTTCTTTTCAACTTGCTCTTTTACAAATTGTGCACCATCACCTACAACTAGATTAACTTTCTCGTTGTCCCAGACAGACTTGGCCCAGGGAAAATGATTTTTGGATACAGAAATCACATCACCATCTAAATCTACATGATCTATCGAGCCAACATTTGGATATTTCAATAGTTCAGACACTACATATCCATCACCACCGCCCACTACAAGTATGTCTAGCTGTTCATCAATCTCTACATTGGAAGCTAGATACTCCATAACCGGCACATGAGCCAACATCTCATTGTAGTGCGGAGCATCTCTCTCAGTCAATTGCAAACAATCGTCCAATAAAAAGACTTTGCCAAAGTGATCACTTTCATATACTTCTATCTTTTGATACGTGGAGTTCACAGTGGCTACTGCCGGTGTGTTGAGCAATAGGGTTTGTATGTATCCGATTTCTTCTTCCTCTTCGTCGACCCGTTTGGACTCGGATGTGGGATTCTCGGGCAGTGCAGCTGATGGTAGCACGAGTAAGGCAAGAATGAGTAGGACTGAAAGCGAACTGTTAGTGTTGCCTCGACGCAAGCCACGAATAAGTTCATTCATGGGACCGTCAGCCATGATTTGCACCTTTGGTGTAATTTTTAATGGCTTTTATTTTTTGTAAGCCAAGTTGAAGCCAATCGATTTTCTCGGACGCGCCCGTGATCTTTGTGAGTGGTTCAAAGGTTCATGCATTTTAGTCAATCTAGCCGTTTTAATTTATTTCAAATGCATTTTGTGCGTTGAAAGTTGAAATTTCTCACATTCAAGAGAAGGAGTACAATTTTTGAATGGCGCATTACTAGAATTGAATTTTTGCTAAACTAGATGAATCCTCATTAATTTCCGTCCCGCTTTCTATTCTACTCTGAAGTTAAAGGTATCTTTAATTTACAGATTCTCAGGTGTTACACCTGTCTTACATATATCGTTATTCCAGTTCTCAGCTTATGCGAACACTCCGATCCCCGGAAAGAGGGAGGAAAATTTTGACAGAATTTAGTACCTTTACACAACGATGACGCCTTTCTTCAAAAAGCCCGCTCTTTACGTTGTGTGTGAGTTCACTAGAAAGCACATAAAAAACGAACCAAAGCGAACGCTTGAAATCAAACGACCCAGATTTCTATCACCTACTTGCAAATCGACGACAATCAAAAGCACTCATCTATCAGCCGCAGCGGCTTCAGTAGCACATAACAAGCAGCAGCACCCGTATGCGCCAGTCTTCAATCGATCTTATCATTAGCGACGGCTCTTATCACGGGAGACCACCAGAATAAGCCGTGTCCTTTCACATCTTTCTCCGACAAGAATCTAACATGTGTCCCAAACGCAATGCCACAGATGTACACAGACGTCGCCCCTCACCATCGGGCATGACCATTGACGAGCTAAGCAGCTCGGAGCTCGTGGCCATACTCAACGCTGAGGTGCCCGTGAGCCCCAGCTGGTCAGAATCTATTCTGTCATCAAGACTATCCACAACATTCATGGTGATAACCTTTGTTATCACCACCCTCTTTGCCTTCAGTGTGGGATGTGCCGCACGAATTCACATCCTGTCCACTCACGGCATGGCAGCACCGTCGATACACACCGAGGTTCAAGTGCAAGGTGAACGCAACGGTCTGCCAGCACCAACGATCCTGCCTGGCAAGGGAGTCCCATACACAACCTACACATCCAAACATTTCCAAATGCCAGGCAGCTCCACCTCCAACACATTGCATATCGATCGATCTAACGCTATTCAAAAGGAAGAGGGGAGTTATGCACCTCCAACAAAGGATGGATTGGATATGTCCGAGTTGAAGGAGGCGGAGATGAATGAACATGGGCATAATACTGATGAGAGTGGCGAACATTTGCCTGCGGGGCAGCATCTTCTTCGTAAGTTCATTTCCTCTTGGATATAGGTACTTGTTTTATAGATTTGCAAATCATCTGATGCATATATTTTGACACATGCGTCTCTCTTTTTTTCAGTTGACTTTAAGGATGTTGACTCAGACTTTCTCAACTCGGAAGAACGTCTTGCCAAGGCGATGATTGAACTTACTAATGAAAGTGGATTGACTTTGTTGAGTTATCACTGTCACTCGTTGGTACCCATTGGAGTTTCTTGCGCTGGAGTTTTGTTGGAGAGTCATGTTGCCTTTCATACTTGGTAAGTTTGTCTTGCAGAATCACTTGACTCAACTGTACAAAGCTATCTCATCTCTAAATGCACTACCAACAGGCCTCTTGAAGGAGTTATTGCCATGGACCTCTTCACCTGTGGAGGAGGCCTACTTATCCCGCTACTTCCCCTAGTCAAGAAACTATTTGCTGTCCCTCGAGTACCTGAATTAGGCGAGGACCCGCAAGATATTCCCGAACCATCCATGCTTTGGTCTCACAAGTGGCGTGGGTTCCGTCACGGATATGACCCTAATGCGGAAGATGACGATGATACTCATCAGTATCAGTGTTTGGACCGATGGGTCTTGGGCCGTTTGGACTTTGACATCAAGGAACCAGTGGTTTCGACTAGGACCAAGTTCCAAGCCTATGATGTGTATGAGTTGATGAATCCTGAGAAACGTGACATCACATCGTACTATAAGTCACTTGAAGATGATGACTCCTACGAATCACGTAATCCAGAGCTATTTGCTCCTGATCGAGTTTTGTTCTTGGACGGTGTTAGCCAGAGTACACGATTTGGTGATGCCTCCTATCATGAGAGCATAGTCCACCCTGCCATGATTGCTCATGATCATCCTGAGCGTGTTGCCATTATTGGAGGTGGTGAAGGAGCTACTATGCGTGAGGTATTGAAACATAAATCTGTCAAGAAGGCAGTCATGATTGAAATCGATGACGAGATTGTAGGCTTGAGCAAAGAGTACCTTCCAGGTTGGAATGATTGTTCCAATATTGAAGGAAGTGCTGCTTGGTGCTTTGATGATGAGAGGGCCGAGCTAAGATACGAAGATGCCATGGCTTTCTTTGTTGACAGATACCATGATGCGGCTAGTACAGTGGAGAAGTTTGATGTGATCATTATGGACGCCTTGGACCCGAATGATGGAGTTGAGTTTGCGACCTATCTCTACACAGATGATGCCTACATGCATTCGTTGTACAATGGGTTGACTGATTCTGGTATCTTGGTGGTACAAGTTGGCGAAATACCGGTGAGCAAGAGCCCACCCGATGAGTTCGGACCTTTCAAGAACCGTTCCTCGATGATGAAACAGTTGAAAGAGATTGGCTTCAAGTCGATTCACTTGTATGATGAAGGACATTCTGAGTTCCATGCTCCGTGGTCTACTATGGTGGCCTTCAAGGATGAAAAGACAAGAAACAATTGGTATAGAAACTCTGCTGAGGTTGATCTTCAGATTAAGAAAAGAATCAGTAAGAGCACTACGGGCAAACCACTGCTGAGAAACTTTGACGGTTCTACAATGATGGGGTATCAAATCACTCCAAAAGTTTTCCAACAACAATATTGCCAAGAATACAAGGCTGCATCCAAACCTGAAGGCGCTCCAGCTGAGTGTCTAGACAAAAAGTCATTTAGCACTGATCAAGCCTACAACCCAGTTTTGGATCGCAGTTCAAGCCCCCGGCAATCAAGAAATAACAATCTTTTGGAAAGTAATGGCGGCAGGTCAAGTACTCAAGCCAAGCCTGATGCAGACAATGAAACACATCCTCATCAGCTCCCTTCCAAAACTGCTTCTGAAAAGTTTAGTGATGGAGCAGCGTTGTTTTTCACAGTAGGCGAAAGCTTTGGTACCTGTGAAGCCGGATCTACAAGATGTGAATAAGTTATATGTTGGTACATGCCCCTCTTAGCATAGTGCACCCTCTATTTGTCAGTTTCATGGTTAGACCTCAGCATAATACTATCGGAATAAAATTTAAGGTATTTCGAACATATTCTATGATATGGTACAGCTCTGGTATGGTGTATGAAGCACTTTCGTTTTACTTCCTACACAACCTAGGGTATCGTTCTGACAGCATAACCGTACCTACTTGATGAGAGGACGTCAGCTGAAACTGCTGTACATGGTGAACAAAAGAGTGTAAAATTAACACATCGAGCACCCCTGTTCAATTAGATAAGTAGAATTCTGCAGCATTTGAACTAGTCCATTCCACTCAGCATGACTTGCACTGCTCATTCCATCAACGTTCACTTCCTAAAGGAACTGAAGGGCTAACAAAGCACATAGCCACATAAAGTATGAGCAGGTGCCCCAAGAATGTACCCAAGAACCTCCAAGAACCGTTAGTTCGCGACCTGTAAACATTTCTTGCACATTTTCATGTCTCCAGATTTCCCACAAGTTTCTGCACGCCTTCCGCATCTTTAGATTGGGTTGACCTGCACACACTGCATTTAAAAGTTACATCACATTCGTGACATTAATTCTTGTAACATGTTGAGCAGGTGGACGACTTGCAAAAACAAGTTAAATTGTCACATTTTTTACACATAGGCGCGTATGCCATGCAGATGAGACTTCGGGTTGATTGCAAATGGAGCTTCTGCATCCATCACACGGTGCATATATCATAGAGCAGTTGGCACATTTCTGGAAGGTTGCACAATTCAAACATGTTGCGTTCTTGCAATGATTGCAATGAAGTATGCATGGATAGTCTTTGTCAGGTTCGGCTCCAGGTACGCCGTCTTCGCAACGAAGCCACTTGTTGTGAAGTAACACGTCGCACCTTCCGCAATAATAGGTCAAACAATCATAGCATGTTCTTTGTTGGTGGTATCTATCAGGATCACCCTCATTATCTTCTTCTGGGAAGCATCTTGAACATGGAATCGAAACATTGTATCTTGTGATCAACTGACTGAGATTAGCATGAGAGGTGTCCCACATCTTTGGCCTCCTTGTAGGCCATTTGACATGTTTAATATTCCCTGATTCAATGATCGAATTCATTAATGGAAGTATTGCATCCATCGAAAGGGAGCTCCTATCTACTTTTCCATTGGAGCTTCATAACGTGACAAAAGGCTCAAGTCAATCTGCTGCAACTTTGTGGAACTATCCTGAGCAGTTTGAAGACGTTTTCTTTAGTTTAATTAATCGAGTCACAATGACATAATTTAAACAATANCAATACAATCAACGTGGAATCCATGTCTATCCTAGTCCAAAGAGAATAGGACAGGAACCACGAAGTGGTTCAAGGCCATGGCCTTTAATTGAATAACAATGAGTGAAGAACAAACGCTCAACATTGTTCACGGCATCAACGCAGTTCAGGATGCGATAGACATCCTTGTCAGTAAGGTTGTAAGTAACATCATCTCTGAGATCACCAAAATCAAGTCTCCTGATGCGTTCTGCACCAACAATAGCTCTGCTCACAGCATGTGTCTCGTCTTCCTTCCAATATGGCAGTGCCATTGCAAACATAACCTTGTCTTTGAGGTCGAGGAATGTAGATGCTCTTGACAAGATAGAATCAGGTAGCTGCAGGAGATGCAGTTCATTCACATTTTTCAACTTGCCCGAAACTTCAAGCGTGCTAGTGTCATCATCACGCTTTCGTTTGTCACCGGCCTTCTTGTTATCCATTTTGTTCAATAACCACTCAAAATTGTTGTAGTCGAAATATTAGCATCTCTCTGTCTCTCGTCTCTACCCATCGCGCCCA
>JALLPI010000885.1:0-13787 GCA_036939935.1 Cyclotella atomus
CTAAAATTTGAAATTGCTAACTCTAACTCCCGAGTTGAACTTTTTTAAAACACTGGTCGTGGGTTGGATTTTGGAGGTTGGAGGTGAGAGGTGAGAGGTGAGAAACCAGTAGAAGCAGTTGATGGGCCGAAGCCAAAGGGCGAATGAGAGTCCTCCACTCCCTTTGTCAGAAGCCACAAATTGAGTTGGTTTGTGGCATTACTAGTGTTGCAGGTTGCAGCGATGGAGCTGGTGGCTTCGTATTGTGATGGAAGGAGAGTTAGGCAGAAATAGCGGCATCTGCATCTACGAAGCTCTTTATGGACAGATGATGTAGCGGCGGAGGGAGGTACTGTGAAGCGAGGAGACACTAGCGTAGTAGAGGCAGCAATGGCTCGGCGCTTGGGGTGTGTGCCATGTTGGTGGAAGTATGGTTGAGGGGTGTACCTTCTCAGGTATTGTTGCAGATGAGGTAGTGAAAGAGACTTCAGTTCCTGATTTTCTGGATTGGTATTGTGTGGTATATGACGAATCAGCTGCAGAAAAATCAGGAACTGAAGACTATTTGATTAGCATTTTTGTTAGCCGACATGCCGGCCATTGCTTCAGCAGTTTAATTGGAGGTGCGCGCGATCATGCCAAAAGTGAGAGAATCGTTGACTATATCGGAAGTAACCTTTTCATTTAGAATACATTTTTTCAAAAGATACGTTGAACGGCCGACGGCCCTACTACCGATCTAATAACAATTGACGCGTTTAAAATATGATAAAATAAGACAATGTGCAATTTTGCGTTACGAGAGTCAGTTTGCGCTCTCGACTGGCTTGATCCAGACAAGACAAAGCTTGTGCTTTACTGTCCTGCATAGGAAGAGGCTCTTTCAAGGCTCGGGGCCTCCTCCTTTGCTCGAAATCGCTCGATGGCACATTGTCTTATTTTATCTTATTTTGTCAAAAGCGTCAATTGTTATTAGATCGGTAGTAATTTCTACTAATATGGTACCATAGAGAGAGGATAAATAATGATAGTCAAAAGATACTGTTAGTAAGGATTTCTACAGAACACAGTACAGGGCGCAACCAAGGTGGCATCGAACACCACCACTCGAAACTCGAACCCCTCATCTCACCAGACAACACCAATGCGAAAGCTATGTTTTATTGGTTATGGTGAGCCAGCCCAAACATCATGAAAAGATCTCCAAGAAAAACAAGCGCCCCGTCAGTGGGGAGCAACCCTGCAGCCGGCAGCACTGCGGCATCAGCTACAAAATCGAGCAGCGCAGGAGATCGGCCACAAGATGCCCTCGAGGGAAACGTCAGAATAAGACGTCTAGTGTCGAACATATCTAACGCCACTGGCGAATCAATTCGAAGCATTGAAAGTTCGCATGTAGAATTAGAGAGGAAACGGATGATCAAGAGACTTTTGGAACAGTGTGAAGCTGTGGGGTGGCCCTTTAAAAAGAGACTCATTCTTGCCAACTTGGATCTAAAGTATGAACAGATACCAACTGAGATAATATGCTCGGAAAATCTGGGGCATTTATTGCATAAGTTGAGTTTGCGAGGAAATCCACGTATTTGCTCTTTCCCGGAGGCTCTTGTGACGAGATTAAGGGGTTTGAGATCGCTTGACCTAACCAATTGCAATTTATCAGACTTGCCAGAGCTATGGGACCTGCCATACCTAAAAAAGCTTAGCTTGGGCAGGAACAAATTTTCACACTTTCCAAAGGAGAATGTCTTTCAAGGAGTGCCAATGTTGGAGCAACTTGAAATATACTCTAACAACATCACAGTACTACAGCTTCCAGATCCGCCATTGCTGTCAAATCTTCAATACTTGAACCTTGATTACAACTCTATTGAGATAATCCCTGCAACAGATTTGATCAGATTGCGTTCATTGAAGATAATCAGATTGATGAATAACAGGATTCAGATAGTGCCAGAGTTGATCTGTGAGATGGATTTGAAGGTATTAGATGTGTCATCTAATCCATTGATTCAACCTCCATTGGAAACTTGCGCGAGAGGGCTATGCAGCATGCGAAGACACTACAAATGCCTCAGGGCAGAAGAAGAAAGTAGGACCTCAAAATCAACAAGCTTTATCAGAGCCACAGCGCGAAAAATGAAAGCTTTCCCTGCATCACTTGGCCTATCAGGCATGTTTAGATCAGTTTCAGAGCCAACAGGGGTTCGTGGTAGGCACAGTACAGATGAATCAATAACTACAGAAGCTATTGATGAGGAGCTAGAAGTCTTGGTTGGGTTTGACGAAGCTGTGACAAAAACTGGAGAGGTTGCCATCAATGATAGCTTAAAAGTGATATTTGTTGGCATGGTAAGTCACCTAGCGTACAACTATCGGGTAATGGTTTATCTGACATGCCATAATTGATTTGCACATAGGCACTATCTGGAAAGACCAGCATAATAAAAAGGATCGTCGAAGGTCGCGAGGCAAGGATTCCAACAACAGATGATAGAACAATCGGTGTTGATATTTATACGTGGAAGCCTGGGAAAGAAAAGCTTGGATACGAACACCCAGATATGAATACCCAGATCGAAGTACAAGAGGACATACGGAGCAGATTAAAAGCTCCCATAGATGTAAAGTTCTCCATGATGGATTTTGCTGGTCAGGACGTCTATCATGTAAGAAAATATATTCCTTTGCCTCTGCTCTGTCATCTCAATTTAACACTCTTTATTTGCAACAAAAGGCAACCCATGAGCTATTCTTTTCTAGCCAAGCTTTGTATATATTAGTATGGGATATGGCTAATAGCATTCCAATCATTATGAAGCCCTCTTCACTCGATGACGATGATCAAGGTGACTTTTTAATGTATTCACCAACCAACCTAACACTCAATCTTCTTCCTAAAACTATCATTTTCCCCCATAATTATCCAATTCTGTGGCTGAACAAGGTGACTTCACGCTCAATTATGACAGTTCTGATGACGAAGATGAATACTTCTTCGAGAATGTGGAAAGGAGGAGAGCGATACGGGCGTTGTGAGTAGTACAGCTGAGTTCAAAATGATCATGCTTTATCTGCTCGAACTGACTTGATATTATGTTTCTAATGATCTGCGTGTATTTGCAAATCAGAGAAAAAGATATAGACGACAAGTGCAATTTCTGGGTACATACGATACAATCATCGGCCCCTGGAGCAGCAATACTACCGGTATTAGAACTGTTACTGTACTTGTAATTCAATAGTTCTTTTGCTGACCTTTTGATTGAAACATATTCATGTACCAGGTGGCTTCATTTGATGATTATTTTTCCGAACACGAGGCCGCGTTTCGATGTAGATTCATGAAAGAACGGCTATTAAAGAAAGAAGCGATGCGAGTAGAAGGCATGAAGCAGAGGCTAGCAAAGTTCCAATCTTCTCAAGAAGGAGATGGGAGCGAGGTTGAAATGCTCCAAAGATTACTTTGCCCCTTCAATAGACCAAAGCTTATCTTCGGCATTGATAGGGATCAAGATGTGATTAGAGTTAGCTGTAAGGACTTCACTGGTTTTGACCGATTGTCTGCGGGAATAGTAAATGTTGCCACTGGGAGAGAACAAGGTGGCTGGCCATACCCCGTTTTTCGTGGTCACATCGGCGTCCGCATCCCAAGAATGAGACTGGAAGTCCGTGATTTAGTTAGAAAAATGGTGAGTTCTCCTACCGCACGTCAGCTTCTTGCACGCATTGACGAGCTAATTGAACCTTGATATTTGGGCTTGGGTAACCACCTTCTCCTTGAACGTTTGCCAAGCGCTCAAGTTTCAAGGTCGTTGAGACTGGTTATTTTCTCAGTGAACTAGAGAAAAATAGTGGTGTCTTCCAGCCCGAAGATGTGTCTGATGCCTTGCATTTTTTGACCAATATAGGAGAATGCGCCTATTTCGGGGAAGTCATGAGTTCAAGCAGAGAAGGAAGCGTCCAACAAGACCGCAGTGGTAGCGGCAGCACCAATATAGCATCTCAAAACTCACAGTTGAACGCCAACCATGTATCACACGAGGACGATTCATCGAATAAAAGTGTTTCTTCCTCTACTCCTCTCCGTCATTCATCATGGATGAGTGGTTTTGAATCGAGCAAGCCGTCAGGATTCGATGAATACATATTGTAAGTCGTATCCTCTGTCCTGTTCGGGTATTCAAATAGATAACCTTACCGTCTTCATTCAAACCAAAGCCTTAATCCAAGATGGTTGGTTGCCGCAGTGGCCTGTATTTTAAGACACGATTTAACGAGAGAGATATATGAAGTAAGACGGTTGATGAATCTATCATCTCACGCTGATTTGAACCACGAATTCTCGGATATGCTCGACACGAACGTGAATTATCCTGTCATATCATCCCGCGACATGCACTTACTCTGGAAGACTAAGCGTTTTACAAAGAAGGCTGCTGTGAGGTGTGAAAAGTACTCGAACAACACCGAGTGCCATATCTTCGATTTTCTCCAACAGGTCTTGGTTAGGTTCTCTGTATTTGTACCTGTTGATCTTCAAATCGATAGAACCTGTTTGGGTGGGAGAGATTATACTTCATTATATTCTCACTCGTGTGATTTAGACCAAGCAGGCAGGGCTCCCAAGTTCTTTTTTCTGCCCAGTCTACTTGGTCATGAAGAGCCAAAAGATGCTTGGACATTTAAGACAGTCGATAGCTGGAAGACAACTCTATGTCACACTGTAATTTTTCCTGATGGAGGTGAGCATGAAATGTGCTTTGGACAACGTGTCAACAATATTTTGACATGCAACTGACATCTACACGCATTTCTCCATTACAAAGCTCCACCTGGCTTGATGGAACGCCTAACCGGATCCATTTTGAATGACTTTATCACGATAGGAACGGCGACCTCTGACGGAATTACTGATACCAATCTCAGACTGAAAGAAACGTTGTGTTGGCGCACCGCCTTCCTCTTAAGAATTGCCATAGACGTAATTGATGGAGGTGTTCTTGCCGAAAGTCTTGTAGACATTTACGTTTCATTGGTTGACCAAGATTCTTCCTACTGTGTGGCGTCGGATTCCATGGGTGTGGGGATGTGTAGACTAGTAATTAGTGCACGTGGTCAAGCGGGCGACTATGGTTCGAAGATTTGGAAAGGTTGGTAGAATGATTGTTTGCTGCTGCAGACACTTTATTTGTACTCTACTCATATCTATTCTCCATTTTAAAGGGGGGTACATGCGCGTGATAGTAATGGTGAAGCGCTATCTTCAATCAGAATATGGAGGTCTGGAGTTCGACTTTCAAGTACGTGTTTGTTCAGGAAACTTTATGCCAACTCTTGTTTGAAGTACTAAAAGCTTTTCAGACTGTATGCCCTACTTGCTTAGCAAAACGTGGAATTGCCTCAGTCGGAGTTTGGAATTTATCCACAATGTTGTCGCTTGCAGAGACTGATTCAATGATAAGGTGCCGTTTTGGTCATTCAACTGATATAAGGGTCCTAACAGCCTTGCAAGGAGCTTTCGCGAAGATTGTGATAAAGACGAACACAACATCAATGTCATATCTCCAGGATATCAATAATGATACAGATAGGTTTTCCCTTCCTGATGCGTTTAAATCAGTTGTGCTGGTTGGTTTTTGGGACGAGGGAGCCAGGAAAATAGTGAGGGCTGGAAGTGGCTTCATTGCAGACAAGAAGCGAGGATTTATTGTCACTGCGGGCCACACTCTTCTAGATGGCGACACCTGGAGAGAGCCCAGGGGAGGAAAAATTGTGATTGGGATCATTCCAACCGAGAGCGAAAATGTCTGCTGCTTTCGTTACTTTGCTCGCATCATATCCAAGGATCCATCCATCAACGAGAAAGGCCTCTGCACTGTGGATGCATGTGTGCTCCAGCTAACCACACGCATGGAAAATGATGTTTTCACTAGCGGGTCAGAAATCGGAGAGCAGCCCGAGACCTTGCTCATCAACCCAGAATTAATGAAGATCCAGGACCTGACCAGTTTGGATGTGACAGATAAAGTTGAGCTGGACGAAACTATAAGAATTCTTGGGTTTAATCAAGGTGGAGAAGGTCTTCTCGAGCCAGGCAGCGAGTTGGTCAGAATAAATAGGTCAGCTGATTTTGCTAGAGGATATGTTGTGATGCGATTTGCCACAACAGAAATTATTTCGGAGTCGGACAAATTTCAGCCCAGGTCAGAAATTGTCGTGATATGTCCTACCATTGGTGGCCATTCAGGAGGTCCTTGCTTGAACCTTCAAGGTGAAGTTATTGGCATTCTCTCTAGGGCCGACCCTGCAGACAAACAGAGGTGTTATCTAGTCCCAACGAGTGAGTTCAGGCCTCTGCTGAAAGCGGCAAAGCGATCGCTCGCATCAGGTTCATAACAGCATCATGCCACAATTTGGTGCACATGTTGTATCATAGTTGACTTGGTATCTTAGGATTTTGTAGAATACAGTGCAAATGACCTTATTGATCTATGATGCTAGCGTTGAGTTTATTTATCGCCTCTTGTAAATACATGGCTTAGCACTAAAACTCTCCTTCTCAGACAAACCAGTCGATCCTTCCACCTTGACAAAATCCATGAACATAAACATCGTATTTGATTGATCAACATGTGTACACTTAAACCCACACCGTTCCATAAGAGCTTTGAAATCATCCAGAATCATAAGTGGCTTGGTGCTATCGACTTCGCCAACATTATGCTTCTTTTTATTACCACCCTCAGCATTAGACGTTTCAAACCTAGATCGCACCTCCGCCACTCTCAATATACCACCAAATTTGAGAACTCTAAAACCCTCGCGAACAAAGTCAGGCACATTCGTCCCCATCAACGCAAGACAGTAAACACCAATATCCACAGATTCATCAGCCAACGGTACATTCGTCATGTCTGCAGGAGTAACCAATGGATTACCACCCGATACTAAATCAAATGAATGGACTTTAAAGGGACACACTCCCTTCTTCTTCTTGGATGCAGGAGACACAAAATTCCCATTCTCATCAATCTGCAATGCCATTAACCTCTCAGCTAACTTGGCGTCACCACATCCAAAATCGGCCACACAAACTTCTCTCTTCTTCTCCTTTTTAAAGCTCCCCACGATCTTTTTATAAATCACATCGACGGGATTCACGGGCCATTCTTCCACCTGCCTTCGAAACCCCGAGTGGTATTGCTCGAATAATTCGGGGTTAGATGTGAATTGGGCAAAGGATTGTGCTGAGGGCTGTGTGTAAAGTTCTTCATTTAGTTCACGAAAACGAGAGGAGGTTAGGCGTGCCAAGAATGTTTTTTGGAGGGTTGACATCATGACTGGTTTGGGTTTGGATAGACTATTGTTTGTAGGATGATGTTGTTCTTTGTTGGATTGATCTGACTTGAGATTTGGCTTGTTTGCAGATGACGATGCTATGACATCAGATTGTATGGATGAGGAGTCCATATCATTTTCATGTCTCTTTGATTTGTTCTTCTCTTTCTTCTTCTTTTTGGGACTCTTGATTGGACTGACTCCTTCCATGCTTGTTGTTATATCTGACTCCATCTGCACATTCACATTTTCATTTGCTTGTGTCTGTGTCTGTTTTTTAGATGCTTCTCGAGAGTCTGTCTTTTGGCGCTTGTGCTGGCTTTCATTTGAGCCCTGTGCATCAGTCTTTTCGACATCAGCAGCACCGCTCGAGCTAGCTGCAGCCTCCTCCATCTTCTTGCGCTTCTGTCGCATCCTCTTCTTCTTGGACTTTGACCATGTGTTCGGATCATTGTCGCTGAGATTCATATCAACTCCTTTGGGCGAGTGAATAGACATTGCTTGGCTTGACAGTTCTCTTTAGTCTGCATGCAAAAGAGTTTGAGGCATGCAGATTGAAGGTTGTGTATTGTTGATTCATTGGTTGTTGTTGATGGAAATGTATGGACGAAATGGCGGGAGCTCGGGCGCGGAAGGGCACGGGATGCCCAGAATATATGTGGAGGGCACAGTGCAGGGCGCGTCACGCGGAAAACTGAACTTGACTGAACCATGAGATTTCCACCCTCCGCCACAGCCTCCCTCTTGCTCTCCCTCCTCTCGCCATCAGCAGCATTCAGCAGCACCCGCCGCTCACTGGCGCTCGCCCGTCACGCCACCTTCCGACATCAATTCGCTCCATCGTCCGTGTGTGCTTCTCAGTCCTCCATTGCATTTTCCAACCAATGCACGAAGCGAGAGCTATTAGCTTTGCCACTGTCCCTCCGTGGCGGCACCAGCAGCTCCAGTGCACTGATGAGCACTGCCACGACCGAGGAGGCAATGGTTGCACCGAGAGAGATATTTCGTAAGGATTATAAACCATTGCCTTATAAGGTTAGCAATGTTGAGTTGAGCTTTGATATTCGAGATGGAAAGACAGTTGTTGAAAGCTTGTTGACTGTTGTTCCTGGTGAAGGAGATGGTGGTAAGTTTTTGTGTCAACTCTTTTTCACTGCTTATATGTCTAATGTACACTCACTTGTAAAATCAGATTTGATCCTAGATGGAGAAGCAGCAGCATTAAACCTCCTCTCCATCCAACTCAATGGGAAAGATTTTACTGATTACAAGATTGCTGGAGACGAATTGGTTATACCTGCCTCAGCTTTAGGTGATGGTATCTCCAAAATTACTACCAAGGTTGAAATTGAACCAGAGAAGAATACCCAACTTAGTGGTTTGTACAAGAGTGGCGCTACGTATTGCACGCAGTGTGAGGCTATGGGGTGAGTGAACCGTGTCCATATTGAATTCTAGTGCAGCTAAATGAATATGCTGTTCTAATCCTTTATGCGTGACCTTGATGTTCAGATTTCGCCGAATCACTTTCTATCCAGACAGGCCAGACAACATGGCAGTCTTTGATAGGGTGAGAATTGAAGCTGACAAGGCATCGTGCCCTGTACTGTTAGGAAATGGAAATAAGATTGAAGAGGGTGAAACTGAGGATGGTAGACATTATGCAGTTTGGCAGGATCCTTTTCCTAAGCCTAGCTACTTGTTTTGTACTGTGGTAAGTCAAAAGACTCTGTTGCAAGTTTGATTGAATTTGTGCTAACTATATGTATCAGGCTGGGAACCTCGAATCCATCTCGTCCAGCTACACAACACGACCATCAGGGCGGAAAGTTCACCTCGAGCTGTTTTCTGAACGCGAAAATATATCCAAACTCGGTCATGCTATGGAGGCCCTAAAAAAGAGTATGAAGTGGGATGAAGATGAATTCGGCCTCGAATACGATCTCGACATTTATAACATCGTAGCAGCCAATGATGTTAACATGGCTGCTATGGAGAACAAGGGATTAAACTTATTCAATTCAGCTTGGATATTGGCTGATCCTAAGATCTCAAATGATGCTGATTATGAGCAAGTGAGTGAACTTTTATATGCCATTCGCAATGTTAAAGACGAGATATCTCACAGCTGGCTGATACAGATTGAATCTGTGATTGGACACGAATATTTCCACAATTGGACAGGCAACAGGGTCACATGCAGAGATTGGTTTCAGGTATGTGTGTGTCATTTGGTTTCTGTTTCTGATGCATTTTTATGTCCTCAGAAGTTATGATACTCATGATACCTGTTTTTGCAACAACACAGCTGACCTTAAAAGAAGGCCTAACAGTCTACCGTGACCAGGAGTTTTCTGGGGATATGATGAACAGCCATGCAGTGAAACGCATTGAAGATGTGAAATCACTTCGCGGCCCCCAATTTGCTGAGGATAGCGGTGAGAGAAGTCTCTGCGATTCTTTGATTAGTATGTTCAACTTTCTCTGATTTGCAACTTTGAATCGCCAGGCCCACTAAGTCACCCAATTCGCCCTGAGAGTTACATTTCGATGGATAATTTTTACACATCCACCGTTTACTCGAAAGGAGCTGAGGTGATTAGAATGTACAGAACTATATTAGGCAAAGAAGGATTCAGAAAGGGCATGGACTTGTACTTTGAACGCCACGATGGCAGTGCTGTAACATGTGACGACTTTTTAAGTGCCATGGCCGATGCAAACAAGGTTGACTTAACTCAGTTTGCTCGTTGGTACAGTACGAACGGGACTCCCACAGTGACTGTGGATGAGTCAAGGTATGATGCAGACACTAAAACATTCTACTTGACTTTGAGCCAGAAAAGCAACAGCGATGAACCTCTGCACATTCCCATTGCCGTGGGGTTACTAGATAGGAATTCTGGCAAAGAGGTGCTTCCAACAACGGTGTTGGATTTGAAGGAAATGAGACAAACTTTTGAGTTCTCAGAAATTGATGGGGATGTGTTACCTTCGATATTACGCGGATTTTCTGCTCCAGTGAAGTTAGTTGGATCGTCTGAAGACGAGGAACAAGATTTAGCTTTCCTTGCTTCACATGACACCGATGATTTCAATCGGTGGGAGGCTGTGCAAAAGCTTTACACCAACGCAATTTTCCAATCATTGCGTGGTGAAGACACTTCAAGAACAATGAACTATATTTACGAGGCATTTGAACGGTCCCTGAAACTCGATACCGACGACTTCTCCATTCAAGCATATGCCATGACATTGCCTACAAGGTCTACTCTTGAAGGACAGATGGATGTTGCTGATCCAGTAGGATTGCGCCATGCGGGAAAGGAAGTGATGATGTCCATTGCTCGCAGATTTAACGATCAGATCCGTGACAAATACACTCAGCTCACTTCTGATATGGAAGGAAAGGACTTTGCAGTGGATGCTCAGTCGATTGGCCAGAGAAGGCTTCGTAATTTGATGCTCAACTATCTCTGCTGCGTCGATGAAACAGAGGAGGAGCGCGAGATAGCCTCCAAACTTGCATATGATCAGTTCGAAGCTTCTTATGGCATGAACGACAAACAAAATGCACTCCTCAACTTGATTATGATGACTGGAGAGGAAGAAAAAGTGATTTCCCGCCGTGAAAGTGCAATCCAAATTTTCTACGATGACGCTAAAGGAGATCAGTTAGTCATTAACAAATGGTTTCAGCTTCAAGCACAGGAAGTCACGCTTGATAGAGTGAAGGCATTGTCTGAGCATGAAGATTTCAGCCTCGAAAACCCCAATCGCTGCCGCTCTCTCATCGGCGCTTTCTCTGCGAATAATATTCACTATCATGCCGAAGATGGATCGGGATATCAATTTCTCGGTGAAATGGTAGCAAAAGTTGACAAGTTGAACCCACAACTATCCTCGCGTTTAGCTGGTGGCCTAATCAAAAAATGGAGTCGTTTTCCCGAAAAACAAGGATCTTTGATGAAAGCCGAACTTGAAAAGCTGGCCCGTATAGACCCTATTTCTCCTGACTTGTTTGAGACCGTCAGCCGTGGGTTGAAATAAGGCAGTGTATATGTTTCCGTTACTAACTATGATGTTCTTAAAATCAACTACTCTTACTCATGCTTTCAAACATCTTTTCAGTACGCCCTCTGCAGTACTCTTCCATATCGATCCATTTTCACTGAAACTCCCAGTCTCCCACAACACCGCCATATCAATGGCCCTGTGATTGTTCTCATTTCTCTTCATGCGGAACCTCCCTCTCAACGTGCTATCCTCTCCCTTATTCAAGACTGGGCAGTTGTGGAATGGATCAAACCATAATACAGCTTGCTTCCAGTGAGTTGGGATGGATTGGCATCCAGTACTGAAGCTTACAGATGTTGTTCCTGGTACAGAGAAGTCAATGTCAAATGAAATGACTAATTGATGAACTTCAATAGTAGAACCATTTTCAGTTGCACCATCAGTCAAGCGCAGCTCAAAGGGAGCTTCAAAGTCCAACTCTTCATCTCTGCAAGTATTCAGATCATAAACAATTAGTTCAGCTCTGTTTGTGATGATATTATTGTCGTCCACAACTTCGACCAATGCATCTCTTGTTAGCTCCTCAACCATACGCTCTTTCATTGGCTTCATATTAATACCTTGCACATCATCCCAATATGACAGCCTTTGTTGATCGTTGGCAGCTTCAATAAATATTTTGGTAACATTGGGGTACATTGTACCCGTGTCTGGAGTCATGAGAGCATCCCTCGCTACCATCACTGATGGCAGCATTGTCTCGAAGAGTAACGCATATCCCATCCATTCGCTCACTATGATGTCTACAGTCTCTCCTTCTTCCAGTGGCAGGGCCTTGTTCTCAATAAGACTCTCAACTTTACCGCGTACACAAGTAATCACATTGCTGTAGCCGTTCAATTCAATTATTTGTTGTGCCTGCTTGATGACATCCGTTGCATCAATAGCAATGACCTTCTTCGCCCCCGCTTTGGCACAGAATATAGATAGGACTCCAGTACCACATCCGATATCAAGCACAGTCTTCCCTTTAAAAAGGGAATCAGAATTGGACAGTATGGCTGATTCATAAGCAGCAGTGCGGACTGTGTCACGTAGCATTGTTTCATGTATGGTTGTGTTGGAGTATGATGAAAAGTAATAAGTGTCATTGTCTGGTTTGTCGGATTTGTGCTGGGAAGGTTCCTCGCTTTCCATTGCAAATGAAGCAATACATTTCTTTGCGTGAGCCAGTTGTTCTTCTAGCAGTTCAATCTTTGCATGCAGCTCTTTAGTAGACTCGGTTGGAAGACTGCTCGTGGAACTGTTACTAGTAGACACATCATGTGATGCATTTCCTTTCAACACTTGCAACTCATCAATGCACATTAGAATAACATCATCTTCTAATTGCGGCTTAAAATATACCACGTTGGCATCATCATCTAAACTGCTAGTTTGACTCTTGAGGTATTCGTTCAACTTATCGCCCAGTTCGTGCTTGTCCATAGAACAATTGTCCTTGACGAAAGATCGAGCCTTATTCACAGTAATAATTGCCCCTTCATAAAACTCATCATTATCTGGAGATGGTAGATGCGATAGCAAATCAAAGCCACAGTTGATCACATCATGCTGTAGGGCTGCGGCTAGAGTATCAAAGGTAGGCGATGTGGGGTCAAAGCTGCAAATTGGAAGGAAGGAAAACGACTCGTCTTCTATATCGTTGTCGTCATCATCACCACCTGAGGATGACCAGTCGTCGTATTTCGAACCACTCATGCTGGATTGTGTGTTTGTTAGAAAACTGTATGGCCAGCCTTTCTACCTTTCTATCTCTCCGAGACTTAAGCAGAAGAGTCAAGCTATTAATGGTCGACGATAGGTACATACAAGAGCATTGATGACCGTAAAGCAGTTTCATCTGCAAACCACGAAGATTTCAGATAAGGTCATGTCCATACCCATTTAGAAAAAAACAGTAGGAGGACGACCCCCCAAAATCCGACCCCAATGGGTTATCGGCCCACGATTTCTCTCCCTGTCCGTCGTCCGGAGGGGTCTGATTTCTCTCTCTATTGCCGGGGTGGAGTCGATGCTGCCACGGCCAAAAGAAATCAGACCCCCCGAGCTCTCGAATCCGACCCCTCCAACAGCATCGAACCATGGCGGCCGCCGACGCCAATACCGCCGCCTCTGCCGCCCCGGATGCCCACAGGACCATTGCCAACCCTGCCGCCATTGATGCTTGTGCCAGCAGCGCCGCTGGTGCCCAGAACAACGCCTCATCGCCCGCTGACACTGCTATTCCCTGCCGCTGCATCGACGACGGCCGCCTCAAATCCATCGCTACCTCCTCCTTCTGTTTCCGTCGGGAGGGAGAAGAGCTAAAATACATCGACAGGGTGACGGTGTCATGATTGCGGGATGCTTCGAAAATAATCTCCATGAAGGGGGAGGGGAGGGGAGAA
>JALLPI010000886.1:0-13779 GCA_036939935.1 Cyclotella atomus
TTAGTGGGTAAATTCTGGACTCATAACCCAAAAAGACGATCCCCACTGGGATTTACCCACTAGGGCTGCAAATAGTCTGACTATCGCATCGTTCATTTGAGATTTGAGAGTTCTGGTGGGGGGTTCTCTACGTACTATTATGAGCTATCTATGTAACTCCGTGATGTCCTGGGCCATCAGAAAACAAATCCATTTCGTCTACTGTGGCATGTAATTGATCCAGTTCATCTTCACCGTAGTGTTGGTTGCAATCACGGAGATCACCACAAAAAATCCAATCTGGTTTTAGCTCATCATCCTCTGATAAGGTAACTTCAGATTGCTTCTCTTTATCAAATCTGCAATGTTTGATTTTGGTAAGAGAAGTATTAATATGATTGGCCAAATGTGTGACAGTTGCGAGTCCTAGCCGTTGGTTAGCCCATGTACTGGGGGACTGTGACATGTAGCTGCCATCAAAGAGTTTAGTGCCATGGGATTCTTTCCATATTGTGTCTGCTTTGCCGAGTACATTGTATGGTGTACGGTTTGTGAC
This sequence comes from Cyclotella atomus, assembly GCA_036939935.1. NCBI lineage: Eukaryota > Bacillariophyta > Thalassiosirophyceae > Thalassiosirales > Thalassiosiraceae > Cyclotella > Cyclotella atomus. Next base: position 536 of record JALLPI010000886.1, read on the forward strand.
GGCGAGTGCTGCCACTCGTGTTGCGTTTGGTCGATCTAGACTGTAGGTTGGTGAGGGAAGAATCTTATGTGATTCGATGAACCTGCAGAACGGGCTTCCAAATTTGCCGAAAGGTCCAACAGCAATAGGTATGAAAACATTATTTGTGTCTAATATTTCCCCAATGAGTTCATCTGCAGAGAGCGCCTTGTTGGTAATTGATAATAATACCGTACCCTTCTAAGTCCTGTACCCTTGTCTTCACCCCAAACTTTCTTGTTCTCTTCTGTACCCTTTTGCTCTTTTTTGATTCCTTTGAAATCGTTTTCAATTCCATCGAAATAATGTTCTTTTTTTCTTTATTTACTTTCTGATTGCCATTCTGTAATGTAGATAAGACAATGATCAGTTTTGAGAAGATATTTTTATTATTATGTAGTTCAGAAAGAAAAGGCAGTTTATCATGCTTAAATTGCTTCCAATCCAACATCATCGATCACTCATCCTCAAATCCAGCCATAATTCTCAACGCCAGGCCATCAACCATCAACCATGACGAGACGTCGAATCCGCCCCATTCCGCCGCCTTTACTCAAGCCACAGCCACAGCCGACGCACCAAAACCACTTTACCATTGCTCTCCATTGCCCCGACAAGTTTTCTGCCCATAAGAAGGCAGACATCAACGCTGTATCGCTCGTCACAGTCGACATTGCGTTGCAATGAATTCGCATCGTGAAGCTCCAGCAGAGCTTGCGTGTTCGACGAGGTGACTATTGCATCGTTCATCCCTTAGAGCTCTTGTGAACTGATTGGGACAGACCAAGTCACGGGTATGCCACATCCCACCCCTTATTTATCATTGAAAAAATGGAAGTGTGAATGAGAGCTGAGACATAGAGGTCATACATAGTTGTAGGTGGCCTGTGAAATCTACGACATGAACCTTGAACGTGAAATAATCTCACGACCTTCAATGGGGTCATACCTCATACTAATGAAAAATGACCGAAGCAGATTCAGGATCACCACTGTGAAGTAGTCTTGGAATTGGGATCTAGGATCCTTGAAATGGGTTGCGGCCCTTCCCTTCATGAAGTCATAAAAAATTGTGACGTGATGATTGGCTAACGGGGTCATAGTCATGAAAAAAATTCCGACACCTATCCTAATCGTAAAAGCCTCCCACCCAAAGATCCCTTCAACACTCTCACAACTTTCAATTCTTCATTATTTATCATCGATCACAAAGCATCTCAATCAGACATCGTAAATAAACGAACACCATCACATCAAAACAATACACACTATGTGCATCTCAGGCATAAGAACGTCAGACAAAGACAAACCCATGGTCACAGCCCCTCGGCTCGCCTCCTCGCAAACCAACAACCGAGCCCAAGTAGAGGACCCTTCCTCCGTCATCGTCCCAACCTTCCGCGAAGAGCGACCCCGATCCGTAGATGTGCCCTCGCTCTCCCAATCGGAACTTGCCAAACTCAAGGTTGAGGATCCCTTCATGTACTACTCCATTCCTTCTGTTCGCATTGCCGAGCTTAGTGGCAATGCTGTCGGTGCTTCGTCGGCGGGCACAGGCACCGTGGTAAGAATGCAGCGCGTCACGGCCGAACTTTATCCTGGTAAAGTGGTAGGAGATATCGTGAATAATGCCAATTTGATGGAGCAGATTGTACAAGAGGTTCAGGAAGAAATGGAGCTAGAGCAGCAAGAAGATCAAGAAGATGAGGAGGAGGAGGAGGAGGAGGAGGAAGAAGGTGGTGCCAGTGATGATATGATTCAACAGTATTTCAAGCTGTTGACTGAAAAGTTCTGAGTTATTCGTTCTTCGTAGCTGCTGATGTAAAATAATATTTAAGTTGATTAGTCAAAACCCAAGTCTATTATGGTCTCAACACTTCAAATTACTTATGGCCATGTAATTCTCTTGTTATCTAACTGATGTAATGATTATTGGGTGAAGTTAAGATCAGGCTTCATCAGCTAATAATCCAGAATCACTATGAAGGATGTATACCCGAGTAACAGTTATGGCTATTAGTAGTACTTACGCCAAAAGTAACTTTTCAATTACGATTGCTTGGAATAATTGGAATTCTCCTGCTCGGTAAGTCAAACCAGAACTGACCAATAATTGAATGATACAGGTCGGCTCATCCCATGTGGAGACAGCATGATGCTCGATGAGTAATTCCTGTCAGACTAGACTCTTTCAGTGATGAGCTATCTAGAGATATCGTGGCAATAAAAGACTGTTGAAGCAAGTTGAAGACAAACATATCCCAATAAATGCTCAAGGCTCAAGGCTGAGACATAAACACAGGGTTCGGCACTTATAAAATCACGTGTTCAAAAATTTGTCGTGTCGATTGCGTGTCAATGAAATTTAAACGGGGTTAGAGTCATAAGACTTGTAAGACTTCAAAATAGCCATCCTAAAATACATAAACCGCAAACCCCAAAAAATATGATTAAGATTTCCTTGTCTAGCAAGGCTGATTTCCTCCTCTAGCAAGGTCCCAAATGCAGTCCCAAACCCCATTCGTAGGAGAGGGTCCCTACCCCATCCTAAGCAGTCTCAAACCGCACCCCAAACCACAAAACACCAAAAAAGCAACATGCAACATCTTTCATCATGGCAGATTCACCTCTACCTGCTGCTGCAGCAGCTGCTGATGGTGATCCACCGTAGTTTTTGTTCCTGAGGCTACAAATAATGCCGTTGCTGACATGGGTCATCCTCAGGTAGATCATGGAGGCAGTGTTACGATAGCAGGAGCGGGAAGTTGCCAGCGATGCACCCAAATCAACGATCGCAACTACGCGTCGCCCCTGCCGGGTAATCTCGTTAAATGTTTGAGCGAGTCACATGAAAATCTTTCTCATACGTGCGTTGAGAGCGAGTAATCACGCGAAAGGTCCGGCCGCTCGTAGGTTAGATAGATCAGGCCTCTACAGGCCCATGGCACCTCTCCCAGAGAGAGAAGTCCGTTCGAAGCGGTATCACCTACGGCTTTGTTTCGACAGGTCATACTTTTAAAAGACTTGTTAAAAAAGACACACAAACGGGGTCATCATGATCAAACGTTTTTGTTATTGCGTCATTGAGACAAGGTTTTCGGAGAAACGACGTCATGACTACGCCATCCGTGCATTTTACATAAAAATGACCCCTCCTGAAACGAATGACCGATGACGCTTGTCGAAAAAAATCTCGTCATACACGCCGTGCGACGGCCGAAGAGGAAACTCGCATAAAATTTCCAACCCATCAATCGAAATCATCAAACAATACGATACAATCGATCTCAGAGCACACATTGCATCGGAACAATAAACACTATGTGCATCTCATCAGGCAAAAGAATCTCTGACCAACCCATGGTCACATCCCCTCGGCTCGCCTCCTCGCAAACCAACAACCGAGCCCAAGTAGAGGACCCTTCCTCCGTCATCGTCCCAACCTTCCGCGAAGAGCGACCCCGATCCGTAGATGTGCCCTCGCTCTCCCAATCGGAACTTGCCAAACTCAAGGTTGAGGATCCCTTCATGTACTACTCCATTCCTTCTGTTCGCATTGCCGAGCTTAGTGGCAATGCTGTCGGTGCTTCGTCGGCGGGCACAGGCACCGTGGTAAGAATGCAGCGCGTCACGGCCGAACTTTATCCTGATATACTGGTAGAAGGTATCGTGAATAATGCCAATTTGATGGAGCGGATTGCACAAGAGGTTCAGGAAGAAATGGAGCAAGAGCAGCAAGATGCTCAAGAAGATGAGGAGGAGGAGGAGGAGGAGGAGGAAGAAGGTGGTGCCAATGATGATATGATTCAACAGTATTTCAAGCTGTTGAGTGAAGAGTTCTGAGTGATTTATAGATACTGTTTTCGCAGCTGCTGATTTTGAAATATAAGCCGCTTCTGATTTTGTAAATATAATAATCACGATCACTTAATTAAGTCTACACCCGAGTCTATGGACATAGACATTTCGATTTGGCCAGGTAACTTTTGATTTCTTTTGCGTTACGAATTCATGAGGCTGAATCAGGCTACAATATTGATCAAGAATCATTATGATTGCTATGTAGTTCTTCATTCATTCGTTACCAAAGATCCTCAATATACAGTCAAATCCAAAACTGCCTGCCATCACGATCATAAATTCCTAATGATCAAGCTGGTTAAATCCAAGAATTCCTTATTAATGAGTCGATTAACGTTACGATACGTACTGCACATAATATTCATACATGAAACTAAGCTTACGATGATCCAAAGAAAACGTAGAGAGACTATTGTAAACCAAGAGAAAAAACATCATGTTAGATGTCTGCTGTGGTCTGTTCTTCACTTTTCCAAATTGATCGAGAACCACTGAAACAATAAATATCCAGCAACGGACAACATCAAATAGTGCCCATCAAATGCATCGGCTGAATTCTCTCCATTTTTTGTAAATTTAAGCGCATCCGCATCATCCCCATCAACAACAATGCACTCATCATCGCTCACTTCAACAATCTCAGTGCGCGTCGATCCAATCGCCGCATACGATTCACCTAATGCTGTATTCTCTGCAGGAATTTCATAACGTCTGTACTTTAATGTAATCTTCTGCTGTCCACCGTCAGCTTTGAACACGTGCTCGAAAGTAATCTTGTGTATCTCGCCCACGGCAAGCGTGTAATCGTCGCCGTCCGACGATTCATCGCCCCATGTGATGCTGGCTCCAATGTCGTATGTTGTAATTCCTGGCTCGTCTGTGTCAAGTCTCGTGATTAATGTTGCCGTTGTCGTTTGTCCGGTGGCGGCGCAGTTGAAATTCCATGTATGATCATGATTGATGTAAGCGGATGCTGAGCCGATTGTGAGCAGAAGCGCGAAAGCTTGGATGATGGGGATAGATGCGATCATGATTTCGATGTCCTTGGAATGAAAAGAGATGAAAATGGAGAATGTTTGATTGCCCACAACCCCCAATCGAAGAACAAAGCTCAAGTGCCGAGCAACACTTCAACACAGCAACTATGTCAACAAAGTTGTGAGCAAGAAGGATTTGAGCGTTGGATGAATCGCTGTGCAAGTCCTTTTAGAGCAAAAACTGGGATATTCTCCCCGAATGTTCCTTCCGGAAAGCTGCACCATTAAATCATATTAGTTCCTTTGTGAAAATAGAGGTATCCCGACACAAATCAGCTGTTTGAAAGACACCCACAGGCGATGAGATCGAGATCTTTTGCTAGCTCATTCCTTACTTTCATCAACAGCCCCTTCACTCTCATTGTGTTATATTACTACGCTCATTCATCTTGAGACTGAGTAAACACTTGCACCTCAAAAGTTATTGTGTACTCTCGTACAGTCTTGTCAGCAATGTGTTCATCATATCCATTCTCTTCGCAAGTGCCTTCTTCTACAGCAACCAGGCCGAGCTTGCGCACACCCCAGATCAAAGGTCGATGCACAAGGTGCGGAATACAGAGCTGTGCGCACAAGTTTTGACCATCAAATACGTCATCGTTGCCCTGAAGCATTCTACCATTGTATCCATTGGCATATTTCTCCACAAACTCTCCTATTTGGTCTGAATACACGAGATTGCAACCGGTGAGGTATGGGTGTACATTTCGTTCATCTGGCGATGGGACACGAAATACAATGAGCAAGTACAAGATACAGTACGCAGCTCCAGTCCCTTTTACAAAACTCCACCGAATAGAAGCACTTTCATTCTCTTGAACAGATACAGAACTGTCAGCATAGTTGTCTGTATCTATCTGCTCGCTCTTGTTGCTATCAAACAAGAGCAAGCCCAAAGCAGCTCCAATAACGACTGAAACTAAAATGGCCACCACAGAATCGAACGGAAACAATGGTGTGCTTCCAATGACGGACCAGAATATAGTAAAGACCCAAGGTGATGGATACAATGAGTTCAAGTTCGCAGCGGCCGATCTTCTCTGCAAAACTCCAGAAAAGACATTTAGACCGATAGCCAATGCAAGACTTGTACACGAGGCTCCTTTTCCTATGCATGCATAAAATAAATTGGCTCCCATGGAAATGATGGCGGCAACCATTGGAAAAGTCCAATGATGATGCTTGTTCTCTAGCAATGCCGATTCCAAAGCAGCTCCATGCTTGTACATGGAAAACATGACCATCAGATAGGTCAATACCCCACTGCACAAAAATGTGGAAGTAAACAGCCGGTAATGCTCCATTTTGTAAATCACAAGTGACGGGTTGTTGATTCCAAACGAGCTGAGCCCAACGGCTGATGGACCCAAGGATGGATTATCGAGCGGATGGGCAAATCCTTGCACTACCAGCATGCAGACAAAGTACAGTGTAGTGGCAAAGATATAGGCAGCTGTCCATGGATAAGATGAATATCTCGATGATTGGCGAAGTATAACGCTTTTGATTTGCAGTATAGCTGCAGGCATTCGACGAGCACCAATCGACCCATTCATTGATGCCTCTCCATCCAATAACTTGGATTGGTTCTTTTGTTTCATTGCAGTCAGAGTAGCGAAAGCCAACAATCCTCCAAGTGCAACACTGCACAAGAAAACCGCAGCAGAAGGCCGCTTGTTACCAACAACTCTACCTTCTTTCACTATCGGTGCTGCCCATTCTTCAAATCCTTCATCTTGCAGTGGATAGTACAGACCAAACGAGCAGTGGCCTTCACCATCTATGATGTAAAAGTCAACATTCTTAGGATGCTTCTTCTTGACAGCGTTCATTGATGTTTGAATCCCTGTCCACCATTCACTTTGTAGATTGTCTTCCAGTGTACGATTTATTTGTTGATTTGTACTGTTTGAGTCCGGATATGTCAAATGCCTTCCGTTATTGTTGCTTCCATCGCCGCTCATGTATTGATAGTACATCAATGAAATTGGATCTACATAATAATAAAACATGATATATATTATCAAAGCGATGAGAGTCAGGGCAAGCTCAAAGCTGTTGATGAAGAGCGCAGAAGCGCAATATTCATATTATGCAAACTTGCTCACCGTCAGAGTGAGTAACAAAGCCCCATTTGTCTGAATTCGGCCCTCTACGCAAGATGTGCTGCCATAACAGATCAGGATAGTTGCTCTCGTATCGATACTAAAAATAACACAAGACCAAATGAAACTGTCAGTGCTTGCACGTCATGTATTATAATAAAGTGCAAACATAAACTACTTGTGAAGGCAAATCAAGGCATCAAAAATATAGTAACATCATCACTCATCACGCACCTTTTCAAAATTGAACCCAATCTTTTTCATCAACGTCTCCGGACCCCAATTCCCATAATACTCCTCCAAAAACACCCGAGGCGTCAAATAAACACTCGAATCCATAATCACACCGATATCCACACTCTTCATCCCAAAAGTACTACTACTACCGCCTCTCAAGAACGAATTGTAATGCCTTGAAATCAAATCATACGCAATAGGCACCACAGTACCGCCGGCACTGCATCCGGTGATGAATATATGTGTTGGGTTTGGAAAATTGTCAAATAGGTATTGTAGCACCGAGTGCAGGTTGTGAGCTCCCACATGCCTCACAGTAGTAGAAAGTGTGTTGTCATCATCGTCGTTGTCATTAGTTTTTCCATAGGATTGAATACTGTCCCCAATATGAACATCTTGAGTACAATACGGTACAATAATGGTATTGTATTGATTGAAATTTGTAGAGCTAATGGTTTTGGCACACAACATTTCGATATTATTGGACACTGACACTCCTTGACCGTTATTATTATTGGATAGACTGTATTTGATTTCGGTACAGCTCCTCCCTACAAAGTTATCCATGTACTCCGGCCACGTCAGATAATCCGTTTGAAGATTGCAGGTGGTTTGATCCCAGCAGGCTCCGCCTCCTTGGAATTCGAGGAGGATTTTGGCCGTGTTGGAGTATCGTTGGGGTGGACGGGAGAGGAAGAAGTTGAAGGGCGTGCCGTCGCCGCAGGAGGGTTGGCCTAGAGGTGTTGTTGATGATGATGATGATGAGTGGATTGGAGGACAGAGTTTGTGGAATTGATTGGGGATGAGGGAGGTGAGGGGGGTTGTGGTTGGGATGGAGTTGGTTGGGCAGTGTGCAAAGGATGTCATGTTATGGTTTTCGATGGTTGTTAGAGAGCGGTGGTATGGCTCTTTGTTAACACAGGGGGGCCTTGTTGGCCTGCAAGGTCTATCTGATCATTAATACGGTAACGCAAGGCCCTCTGCTCTGTCTCAACATAATATCATGGTGCAGCAGGTAATGGCAGCCTCACCCAACTCTGATGAGCGTGTGATGTGATAACGACATTGGCATCAAGCGCCAAAATTTCAGCATGTTCAATCCAAGCAGCTTAATTGAGTTTAAGGATGCTTCCTCTGTTTGACGACAAATGCCGACAAATTTCCGACACACCATGGCGTCCGCCCCCCTCGCGGCCGCCCACACAACAAACATGATAAACATAGCAGACGTGACAATGAAATCACCCCACCAAGCCGCCCCAGTGCCCCTCCTCTCGGCCTCCAGCGGCTCCAGCAGTGCCGACGCCGATAAATCCGCACCAATCACAACATCTCCATTCAGCAACACAAGCACCAACGCCAACGCCTCCCTCTCCAAACGCCAACATCGACGCAAGGCCCCAGCAACAAACTGCACCACCAGGATCAACTCTGACGTCATCTCCACCCAAATCACAGCACTGCACGCCATCCCCTACGTTCACGGGGCATACGCCTCGGCCTCTCCGGCCTTTGTCCGCAATTCCAAATTCTGTCACGTGCTCAAACGATTATTGCCCGGTGCGTATGATGAATTGCACAGTTTGATGAAAGTTAGTGATGGCAAAAGCGGTTATAATAACTCGAATCGTGATGATGGTAGAGATGGTGGTGGTGGTGGGTTGCACAGAGGAAATAGTTATAGTAATATGAACAATACAGGTCCAGATCCAGTCAAGGTGATGAAATGGGCAGAGAACAATCCGGTAGTATCGGCTTTTGGCATTTGGACCAGTGATTCGGGGAGACGAACGGTTACTTATCCCGCAGTGACAACAACAACCGCTCCTAATACATCATTGTACAATGATGATGAGGATTGTGACGAGTTTGAATTGGGTGCACAAAATGCCAAATCTGCCTTTCGATCAAGACACAATACTGCCTTAACATCCAAGAATCCAGCTGCTGCATCTACAAATCAAAACACATTTGAAATAAGACCATCACACAACAAACCAGCATTAGAATGGGATGTTTTTCTGGATCCTAAATTGGTACGTCAAGTCTCGAATGCCTTGGAGGTTGTGGATGGTTTAGAGTCTAAGATTAGGGTTGTGAGGGGTAAGAGGTTGAAGAGGCGGCGGGGTTTGCACAGTAATGTCAGCAGCAGCAACAATATAATCAGCAGCAATAACAATTTCAGCAGTAGCAGCAACAGCCACAACTATCTATACAGCAGTCAATACTCATCAGAAGAAGAGGAAACAGAAGAAGAATACGATCTTTACCAATCACACACGGCGGCACAAATCGAGGTAGATCGTCTAGTCACCTCTCTTATGAAACGAATGATTTTGGCTCATGGAAGTATGTCCCAATTGGTATTGGAGGCTTTTGGGGTTGCCAAAGATTATAATTACAAGTCGGTCGTTAGGGGTGTACGAGTGGGTGGTGTTGGTGCTAAAACTACTACTTCTGGTAGTGCTGATTTATATGCCTCCTCGAGAAGAAGAGAACATCTGGTATGGAACAAGGCGGAAGAAGAACGAGATCTCGAATCCCTGTTGCTAAATCCACATACCAAGTCGCCCAGATCATTGAAAGAAAAGACCTTTGTCGGATCTCGGGGTATATTCATGGAGAATTGGTTGAATGTATTTTCACAGACTTTAATGCTGTTGAAGAATCATGCTGATCCCGATAGAAGGTCTTGGAATGGCAATACTACATCTTTATCGAAGAAAAGTTCTACAACGAGAAATATGGGAATGAATAAGAATAGTTTGAGGATTGAAACGACGCAATCTGCGTTGATGGAATCGTCTTTGACGGGATTACTTCGTCGAATGTGGTTTACACGAAAGGATAGCAGTTTTGCATTGTTACCCAACAATAATAGTTTGGAGGGACCACAGGCTGAAAATGAGGGTGAAGATGACAGTCGAGAGGAGATTGATTATGATGCAGCATCTTCGGATTGCGCTACGATTTCATCATCAAGAGTGGAGAAGAGTACCCTAGCTAACCCTAATATACCATCCTTGTTGGATGTATCTCCCCGATCGAACGATTCGGATGCCTACGATGACATGTTTGCCGGTGCGAAGGTCCCATCCTCGTCTTTGGGGGCATTGTGCAGCATGTCATTGTGTTTGACCGGTGATGGCGACTCGCCTTCGTCGCGGACAAGCGGTTGGCACGTTGACTCGCACAATATGTCGAGGGATGTGCAGCGCATTTCTGATGTCTTGGGTGAGCCGTTGAGGCTGGTGCTGGATTTGAAGTCGAGGCGCGTCCCTCCCAAGGTTTGGTCTCGATTGATTGATTCCATGAGGTCTAGGGGTCTGGTCGTTGAGGGTATTGGATCGTTTGATATGGATGAACTACGGGTGATTGCCAAGAGTTGCTCGTGTCCATTGACACCTATTTTGTTCTTTCATTCCGTGGGCGATTTGCAGAGAGCTTGTCATGCCAATGAGGTAAGTCCTTGATTTGGTGTGCAACGATATCATATGGAACACATACTGTCTTGTCACTTACAACCCATCATCATTTGTAGGTGAAGAAAGGAGATACGGTGTACTTCAACGGAGGTTCATTGATGTGGAAGCCATCAACAATCATGGAGGCTGCAGAACGAGGATGTTGCGGCTGTATAGAAACACCAGATATGGATGATGATGTAGACGTCCTTTCGGACATCTCAATTAACAAACCGGACAAGCCTACCAAAAGTCGATCGAGTTCTGGCAAGTACTCATTTCAACCATATGCATATCCGCGTGCATCGTTGAGTGATTGGGAGAGAGTCATGTGCAAGTCTACATTGGAATGTTATCAAAAGCATTTCAACTTGAAAGTGGGTGTGTATGTACAAGGTATGTCGGCATTGACTGGGTCTATTCATCGCTTAGGATGTCTCACATTATCTAATACCTTTGCTTTTATTCATTAGAGTTCTCTATATCTCCAGAGGCATTGGATGCTCTGGCGTGTTTTGTGAATGCCCATGGTGCACTTTATGATCAAGGACTTGCTTTTGGTGGAATTAATGGCGTGGCAATTAAGCATATTCACGGAGATGGGTACTGGAATCAGGTGAGACTGTATGCGACAAACTGGCTGATATGTCGATATTCTGTGCTGATTGATAACATGTTTCTGAATTAAACAGAGATATGTTGGACGGTCGTGGGACTTTAATGCCAGACCAGCCAACCACATGATGCCATTGAAACCAGAAGACCACCATATTGTCCAGAAGGCAATCCAAGCAGGTGCATGGGCTCAAGTCGCTAGCACTTACGAGGTTACCGATGAGCAGGCTGGTGCTCTGACAATCAAGAAACGAGAGCCTTGCAACCCTTTTCTTCAGCCCGGCATGGGCTTTTAAAAGTCTCAACCAGCTAAAGCATATTTCAAGTCTGCCCATACAACACACCCTGTTTCAGATGGACGACAACAACCAATCAAAGCCAAAGCTGCTCTTTAAAAGTCGACAAAAAAATCAAGCAATCCAATGCCACTTGAATTATCAATGTTCTCTCGGAGTTGTCAGACATGGTACTTGCCCGAAGACCTCGATGCAGAAACAACAACCGCGTTCGTCTTAACCGCGTTGATTATTGTCGTGATATCTCTAGATAGCTCACCACCGAAAGTATCGTGGCTGGCAGGAATTACCGGAATTCAAGCATCATGTTTCCATATGGAATGAGCCGACCGGGATATAAGTTCTGCCCCTCATTCTCTCTCATTGATTGCTCCAACCTTGATTCTTCTTGGTCAAAACTGCCTTAGTTTGTTGCCGTTCTTAGTGCTGGCAGCAAAGCAGCAATCATTCCAAGCTAATTAAATATAAATGAATGAAGTAACACTAAGTACTGAGATATAGGTAGAGAGTTATCACTTTCGGTAGATAGCCTTCTCTAAAGAGAGTAGGACGCTCAGACTACAGACCACTACACCCATCACACCACACCACACCATAATACCATGACAAGGAAATCCAAACAGCCCGGTGGCCACAACCCCCTAACCTACTCAGAGCGCAAACGCCTCAAGACCTCCGGCTACGGCACCCAATCCACCCGCCTGACCACCGAATCCCAACTCCCCTTCGGCTACTGCTCTCTCTCCACCTCTCCCGCCATCGAGGCCGTGGCCACCCCCAGCGGGCACATTTACGAGCGCGAGGCGATAGTGAGCTACTTGTTGACCAAGAGCGGGGATCTCAAGAGGGAGAAGGCGGAGTATGAAAAGCTACGGCTTGGTGTGGAGGAGCGACGCGTGGCGTGGGAAGAGACGTGCAGGAAACGTGAAGTGGAGAGGTTTGCGAGGAAAGATCAGGGGGCGATCGTTGGTGGGGAGAGTACTGCCCTGGTGGTACACCAAGATGCTGCCAAGGCTTCATCTACCGCATCGGCAGCTGTAGCATCAGCATCAGCCGCATCTAAGCCAGAAAATTCACTGAAACAAGTCTCCTACTGGCTTTCTGAAGCTCAGCCTCAACACAAGAAGCACACAGCAATCTACTCAGGAGACTTTGACTATCGAAAAGAAATCGAGGCACTGCCCCCTCCACCTCCAGAACGACCTCTCAGTCCCATGTCCGGAAATCCATTGAAATTGAAACAATTGATTCCGTTGCATTTGCTGCACGATAAACAAGGCAAGGGCACCAACGGTAAAGTCCTCTGCGCATTATCACAGAAACAAATTACCACACAACCAGCCGTATGTATCAAACCATCGGGACAAGTTATACTCAAGAGCGTTTATGAAGAATTAGTGAAACCAGATATGGTCTGTCCTATATCATCGAAGAAGTTGAAAGAGAGTGATGTTATTGACTTGGTTAGTGGAAAGAGTGGATTTGCTGCGAGTGGAGATGTGGTTGCCAGGAAGTATAATCCTACCTTGACTTGATTGTTGTAATGAAATAATGGTATAATAGTTACTACGTAAAGTGTGCCCGCAGAATCCGGGTAGGCAAAGCCTAATG
>JALLPI010000887.1:0-13779 GCA_036939935.1 Cyclotella atomus
GTTCAAGAGGCAAGATGATGGGAGTGATGGTTTCACCCTCAAGGAAGGTTGTGCTACAGTTAGCTCCAAGGCTCTGTCGATGCATTCGAGAGATTGTAAAGCATTTTAACCACCATATGTCTCATGGCAAGCATTGCATGAATCCTCCAATCAGATGGGTTCAATTTGACAGCCTTTTCAATGTTGATCCTCGCCTTTCCTCTTATATTCTCAGGTGACGAATAACCTTCTAAAAAGCCCAATACAATTTGATCTCATTATCAACGTTGCGATCTCCAATGATACAATTGCACATCCCACAAAGTCTTGGATAACCAGCCACCGCATCAAGAGTACCATCCATCCTCATTCCTCTGGCACTCAACAGAATTTCCATGGAATCGTCCCCTTCCTTTTGCAAAATGATATCAGCAGAAATAGACACCATGGAAGTATCACCAAGATCTCCCCAGTTTCCCTCCTCAAAGTCCTCTACAATGGTCCACGCATATTGCTTATCTCCCATTCTCATTTCCGCTTTCCAGAAAACATGGTGCCCATTCCAATAGCATCATTCAGATGTGATTGGGTGATGTCACGCATCGATTTGGAAAAGTTGGGGTCATTAAGTACATCTTCCCATGCTTTTGATATATCTGGTGCTGCATTTTCATTTTGATTTGCAGATTGAACTGCGGCTGTAGACTTCTTTGCCCTGCCCTTCTTCTTCTTTGATGGCATGATGATTGTGTCAGGTGCAGTTCATCCCTCTCCTCTGTTAGTACCTTAAGACTATTATTTATTAGGCACGTGAAAGGTACCAGTAGTGAAAGGTACCAGTGGGCTCATTCTCTCCCTCCTCTCCTCCCCGCATCCTCCTCTTTCTTGTTCGTTTATCCCAACCATGGCTTCCCTCCAACTCGCCACCAACGCCCGTAAGATGGCCTACAGAAACCCCGTCCCAACGCTCTACCGAGCCATCGCCAAAGAACTCCCCCGCGTCCTCACAATCTACGACATCGACCTACCCCTGTCCGAGGCACGCGGCGGCATCCGATCTCTATTCCAAGACAACTCCCAGATCAAGGATCCGCGGGTAGTCGATATGTTGGTAGAAAAGGGATATATGGAGCTCGAGGAGACGTTGTTGCATTATAAGCAAAAGAGTCATTTGTTGAGGATTTTTGAGGGGTTTAAGCATCAGAGTACGGGTGCGGATAGGAAGAAATTGGGATTGAATTCTACGCCTGAGGAGGTGTTTGATAGGGCTTAGAGAAATTGTTGGCTGACGAATATATGGGGCGCTCAATTATTGTGTAAGAGTTGGATATATTTGGGCAGCCTTTTGCAACGTTATTGAGAAGCAGCAAAGCCGAAAGATGATGTGTCAATGTCAAGAGTCTTTGCATTATGAACAGACTGCCTTGGAATAGATCAAGCTCTTATTTGACTTGTCTAATTGTGTGGAAGTGCTTGCTAGAAGGGGAGTGTAGAATGAAGACTAACATTTGTAACAATTACAATAATACATCATCTAACATCATCTAACTTTTTTAGATCCAGTGCCAAGAGATCTCAAGAGATTAAAGATTATCTAGAGAGAGCTGTTCTCTCCAATACATCAAATATCAGCAGGGATTGTTGAATACTATCAAACTGCTTCGTTATTGCTTCTTTTAGTCACTTGAGTCAAGAAAAAGTGTCTCCAGCTCCTATTACCTCCCCCAACGTGAGCTAAAGGAGGCTAAAGGTACTTCAGCGCGCAACGCACTACACCTCTCAAAGAAACAGAAAAAGATTATGATTCAAATCCGTACTACTGCAACGATCCAGCTGTGTATTCGGCAACGCAATCTTGCCATTCAACAGCCACTCTTGATAACCCGATCAATGGCAGGTCACAACAAATGGTCCAAAATTCGTCACAAGAAAGCGGCCAACGATAAAACCCGTGCCGCGGCTCACTCCAAGGCAGCTCGTGCCATCGAGGCGGCCAGTCGATCCTGTGCCGGTGACTTATCGGATTTGCATTTGCAATCTGCCATAAGTGCAGGAAGAGCAGTCCAGCTACCAAGAGAGCGGATGGATAAGGCCATTGAAAGGGGAGTCAATCCAAACGCCAAAGAGGGAGAGTTGGTGTTACGGAGATATGATGGTATGATACCTGCAGGTTCTAGTGGCAAGGTGGCTATCATATTGGAAGCGCTTACGGAGAATAGAAACCGCACTGCTGCCAATGTTAGGCACATGGTTACGAGGGTAGGCGGAGAGTTGCTTCCTACTGGAGCCAATGATTGGTTGTTTGATCACGTCGGTATGATTTGGATGTCCAATAAAATGAAAGACCTAAACATTGAAATGGATGAGTCTGATGACTCCCAATGCAACTCGTTAATAGACGTGGATGTAGACAAATTGTTGGAATGTGCATTAGAAGCAGGAGCTACAGACGTTGAATTTTTAGATGACGACGAATCCGACATCGATACAGATACACAAAACAACCAAATACTAGTCAAATGTGAACCACAGGATATGGTTAATGTAGTGAAAGCATTACAGAAGGAAGGATACAGAACAAATCAATTTGAGAATCAATGGCTGCTGAAAGATGAAGGCAACAAAGTGACTGTTGATGAAGAAGGTGTACCGAAATTTGAAAAGTTTCTGGAAACAGTCGAAGAAGATTTAGATGTCACGAACGTATTTCATAATGCAGAGCCTGTCTCCGATTCTTAGCTGCAAATGATTTGGACATCAACTTGTTAACTGTTAAAGTAACACTTAACAGAAGGAAGGGCTTTGTTCAGTTATTAAATACTGCCATGCATGGTGAATTGTGATAAGAAGTATCTTCGTCCAAATTCAAAAGTAGTATCAGTTGTATTTAGCACACCAATAATTCTAACTGGGCTTTTCTTGCTTGGTTGTGGCAAGCTACGATAGCTGTGTTCGGTTTTTGGCTCCCAAGATAATATGGCGCGCTAACTGTACGTTTGAGTTGTAGTTTTAATCCATATGAACAAATTGTGAAAACAATTATACATTATGAACTCAAACGTACACCTGCCATCCACCACTTCGCTCGCCCTCTCAAATCAACCACGAACCATGGACGAAGAATGGATCTCACGCAATCCCCGCAAGCGAGACCGTCGCTCCTACGATTCCAGCTGGGGCTTCTACGAAGCTCGAGGGGGCAACAACGGCTTCGCTGGCAACAGTAGCCGTCCGCGTTCCTGTCCTACTTCTATCTCCGCCCGTGATATTATTGTTGAGGGGGAGAGGGTTGGTGTGCCTCATAATGGATCTGTGCAGCAGCGGCCCCAGCAAGGTGCTTATGGTGGTGCCAATCGGCAGACTAGTGGATATGAATATCAGCATCAAAACCAGCCAGTTACTAGCTATCAGCAGCAGCAACAAGCTGCAGGCTACCAACAGCAAAATCCTCAACAATCGTCTAGAATTCGAGTGGCAGACTATCGCGGATCGGCCGCAAAAGTTGGCAATTTACCTGCTCAGATTCCCACCAATACTTACAACAAAAACAATTACGGCAATCAAAATAATCGTTTCAATTCTGGACCTCCTGCACCTGGTAGTAGACCTTCCCAAAACAACAATACATTACCAACAGCATTGGCAACTTCTCTACACTCAGTCATTACAAATCCTCCGCCAATTACCATTCAACTCCCTCCTGAACTAAGATCCACACTAAACAAGGAGCAATGCTCCGTAGTAGAAAGCATCCTAAGCGGAAACTCAGTATTCTTCACAGGTCCAGCCGGAAGTGGAAAATCTCACATCCTCAAAAGTTTACTCAAAGCCAATGAATTAGGGTTAGGTCCCAATGGCCAACCGCGGAATATTGTAGTAACTGCCACGACAGGGGTAGCAGCTTGCAGTATTGGAGGGACCACAATCCATTCCTTTGCTGGTATTACTCCAAATGCCAGCGATGCTGAATGCGTCAAGCGTATAATGGGGAATGAGTATGCCAAGAAGAGATGGAGGGAGTGTGATGTGTTGGTGGTGGATGAGATTTCCATGATGGGTGCGGGTTTTTTGGATAAGTTGAATTTTGTTTCGGGGAGAGTTCGTAACGATCGGTGAGTTTGAGTGATTTACTACTGCTACTTTAGCTTGAAGGTTCGATGCTAATGCTAACTGTGACTATGATGTTTATTGGATTCAAGACGAGCATTTGGAGGTCTGCAACTGGTTGTTTGTGGAGATTTCTTTCAGGTCAGTTTGACACAATGAGCAATGTTTTTTATGTTCACCATTGTGGCTAAACAATGGCATTCTGTATCTTCCAGCTTCCACCCGTTGAACTGGCCAAAGATGGCTTTGCTTTTCAAGCCAAATGCTGGCCTCAAGTCATTAAGCACTGTGTTCTTCTCACACAAGTTTTTCGACAGCAATCTGATACCACACTAATGACAATTCTAGATGAGGCACGAGTTGGTGAACTATCGAACAAGAGTGCCCAGATATTGCGGCGCCACGGCACCTTACCCTCTGTTGCCTTTGGATCAACCGCGGGCAATTCAGAAACAAAAATAATTCCAACACTGTTAGAATGCAGGAACAAAAACGTAGACCAGGCAAACGAACGAGAAATGGCCAGGCTCAAAGGAGAGGTGCATACATTCGAATCGAAAGATCGGGCAACAAACGAAACGTACCTAGGGCAATTGAAACAATGCCAAGCTCCTGCCCAATTGGATCTCAAAGTCGGTGCTCAGGTGCTGCTGTTGAAGAATATCGATTTGGAGAAGGGTCTGGCTAATGGCAGCAGAGGCGTCGTAGTTCGGTTCCAACCTCCCAAAAGTCAAGCTGAGGTCCCGACTGGCTTTAAGAATATTGATCTACCTGTTGTAAGATTTGATAGCATTAAGAGCAAAGGAGAGTTGGATGATGAAGACAGAGAGTTTACTATTCTTCCCGAAGGTGGGTTATGTGTGATTGTACTTTTACCCAAATCAATGCTGCTGTAACATCAAATCATTTCATACAGAGTGGCAGAACAAGATAGGAGACCAGACTGTGAGCTCACGTGTCCAAATTCCTCTTCGATTGGCTTGGTCTATTTCTGTGCACAAGAGTCAAGGGTAAGTGGTTAAGAAGTCTGGTCTGGCATTCATTGCAACTTTGTACTCAAATGCTTCACGCCCACTCTATGTATTAGCATGACGATTCCCAACCTCACTGTCAACCTGTCTGGAGTTTTCGAGTACGGGCAAGCTTATGTTGGTATGTTGAGCTACCAAGCCTTTTGCAACGAAATGCTTGTGTGTATTCACTCTCGACATTTTGTTCTTTTGTAGCTCTGAGCAGGGCCACTGAACTGAAACTGCTCACCCTTCGAGGATTTTCAGAGAAAGCTTTCAGAGCTCACCCTTTAGTAAAGGTAAGAATTTCACGTGCTTTATAATATGACAAAACGCAATGCTCATGTCATGTGGCCAAACTGCTTAGGAGTTTTATCAAATGCTTGAGAATCCAGCTGCTACAGCCGTCGCTTCCAGCAACAAAGAAAACTTTGAGGCTCATCACGGCGGAGAACTAGGTGAACTCGCTGATCCGTTTGGTGGAAGCTCAAACCCTTACGAACAACAGTATCCTCGGGCAAGAAATTTCACTGTTCCTAAACAACAAGCGAACCACTTCCAGAAACAACGCCATCCAAATGTACAAAATGTCTCAGCAGCCAGTCCTTATTCCAGAGGTAGTTCTTCAAATCCATATCAGAAGCAAAATTCACATATGCCAAACCAAGCACAAGCTCCTCCAGCTCAAACCACAACGTCGCCAATTCTAACTGAAGAACAAAAGCGTCGCATAGAAGAGAATCGTCAGCGTGCTCTCGCGATTCGTATGAAAAAGGCTCAAAATTCTTGAATGGAACCTGTATGTATCAATGATTGGTTTGTAGCCTTTGATTGCAGTACAATTTGCATAATGTAATAGCATTGAATGAATTGGACATGGTCCCTCTTAGGTTATATAGGCTATGATTTAGTGTTCTGCCGCCTAAACTCTTCAAACTCCTCTCTTGCACGGATATATTCTTCAGTCGAAGGCAAAGCAAGTCTTAGTTGTCTCAGCACATTTGCATTGACGCACCCGCCACCTTTGGGAGCCTGCAATCTTTCGGAAGAAGTTGTCACTGGCTTGTGACTGAGTGGACGTTCTGTTGGAGACGACTGGTATGCCAACCTAAAAAGTTCCATCACCTTTGCATCTCTATCTTCATTGTTTGGGAGTAGAGATTGGCATGCTCGAATCATTCCTAAGAACGTATCAACATCTGGCTTTGCATGATCAGATTGTAACAAAGAGTCGAAGACACTTTCAGCAATTGCAAATATCTCTTTTTTGGCTTGCTGGAGATGCAATAAAGCTTCGGCATCATCAAGTTCAGTACCAGTTTCTCCAACTCCACGCGCAAAAGCACAACAGTTAATGACAGTATTGAAATCTCGAGACTCTGGATACACAGACGTTCCACTCTTCGAATTTTTTTTGCTAGTTTTGCTGCCCCCCAAGATCAAATCCACAGCATCTTCGACACTATTCAGCTGGCTAGCACTAATCATTCGAAACAAGATTGCTTCTGCCTCTTTCGGAGCATCAATATCACGACTCCAAGCCCATGCGCTCATGGCAATTCGATATGTCTCTCTATTAGGTCTCATTTTGAGAGCCCTTCTTGAAGCCATCAACTCCATCCAATCCAAAAGAGCTACAACTTGTCTAGCCCTATCAGCTGCATTCTCACTAGACCCCTTGCGCCTCTTATGAACAGAGTCAGCATGAGCCTTCATGACGATATGAAAACATTCTTCGTCAGGATGGATTTCCACACCCACATTTCCTGCCTTTGAAATAGACAACAAATGCCTCAGTATCATCTCAGCTTGATCTGCACCATCTGCTGTACCAGTATTTGCCCACGCCCTCAGCAACGTCTTGTAGGTGACAAGATTTGGTTGCACCTTGCTCACACCAACACCTTGCCAAGTATCTGCACCCATCGATTGATAATGATGTAACTCCTGCATAAGATCCAAGATTCGGGTGGCTCTCATGGCCGTAGCCTTGGTACCACGAATATTGCCCCAAGCATTCAATACATGATGGAACACATGCGTGTCTGGTTGAATATCTTCCAGAGAAGCTTCTTGCGAGTCAATACGCACCTCATGCATCTTTTGCATATGCATCAACAAGTCCTCGCACCTTCTAGCGCATTCAAATCCAACCTTCATAGCTTCTTCATTCGAATTAGATGCTCGGGATGTTTCATACACAGCCGCTCTAGACCATGCCTCAATCACTAATGCATAGCTTCTATAATCTGGAATCGGATAGACGAATGAGTCTTCATCCACTGCAGATTTATCTTCAGCCAAACCCTCCATCCAAAATAATAAGCGTTCCGCTCTCCATGCTCCCATCTCACCAGAATTGGAATGAGTCCATGCTTGAAGCACCAAATTGACTGTGTCTGTCGTCACCAAAACATTGGGTTCACTCTTTAATTCCAATTGCTCCGCCCACAATTGGCTCAATTTCTCTTCAGCTTTATAAGGTGCAATTTTGGGATTGGAGGATATCCATTTTTGGATTTCGTTCTGTGCCTCGACCGCTTTGTGATGCAGCTTCTTCGGTGAAAGTGAAGCACTTCTTGCTTTTGCAATGTTTGCCGCGCTTGTTTCGGTTGCATTTTCAGATGCACTTGGCACGGTAGAGGAGCCGCTGGTGGTGGGCTGTTCTGACCTCAATTCGTTCATATCGAATGTAATGGTTGAGAATTGCTTCGCTCGGAGAGAACATCCCGAGCTCTGGGGTGGTGCGGCTCTGCCGATGCCTGATGCCGACGATAGATGCCGGAGCAAGTGCCTGCGTGAGATGCTTCGTAGTGCCATTGAAGTGTATGGAATAGCGTTTTATGGCACACTATGATTCAATCTGTGAGGGATGTTGTGTTTAGCGTTTGTGCGTCTTCTCTTTCGAGTTCCGATGTTAGTGACCGGGTGTCAGTCTTGGTGTCAGCACGACGAGAGATAGAGAGAGCCCTGAAATGAATGAACATTGAAGGTATCTCTATATTATCAAATAGTTGTTACCTTGGATATTATCCTGAAGATCCGATGCCTTTCCACATTTTCGCCGCCGCGCCTGCTCTGCTCTGCTTGCATACAGATCTACCATACAGCGTAGCGATTTCCACAAACCACTCATCATGCCAGCAATCGGATTCATCGGCCTCGGTAAGTCAGATCGTTGTGTGTTGTAATGGTGTTGTGTTCCCATATTCGTATGCTTCAACTTTCAACATTTATGTCTGTCGAATCTAAATCATCTTGTCTAATAAAAAATCTATAGGAATCATGGGAGAGGGCATGTCCGCCCGTCTCCTCTCTGGAAATGTCGCCGGATCAACCGAGAGTCCTCTGTTCGTATGGAATAGGACCACTTCAAAATGCGATGAGTTGAAGAGCAGATTCGCCGATAAGGAAGTCAAGATTTGCGAGAGTGCCAGGGAGGTGGTGGAGAAGAGCGATATCGTTTTGTGAGTTATGATGCAATATCTAGAGTATGGATCAATCTTATATTTCTTTGTTTTGGCATCTGATCTGACTGTGCTGTTGTACTATATATCAGCTCTATGCTCTCTACTCCACAAGCGAGCAAGGCTGTCTTTGAGGGACCAGATGGTACATTGGCAGGACTAACAAAAGGAAAGTACATTATTGATTGCGCTACATTGGCTGAAAGTGATATGAAAAGGATGTATGAACAGGTTGAAGAAAAGGGAGGGTGAGTTCAGATGATAGAAAGATGTTGAATAGTTGAATATACTTGATTTGTTCAACGTCGTGCTTCATTTTTTGCTGCCCAAAGGCTTTTCTTGGAAGCTCCAGTCTCGGGATCCAAAGGACCAGCACACACAGGACAATTGATTTTTCTGTGTGCCGGATCGAAAACAATCCACGATGACGCCACGGTTCAATCGGCACTTGCAGCGATGGGCAAAGCAACTCACTTCTTTGGAGACATTGGCAACGGTACACGCGCCAAACTAGTCGTCAACAGCCTCATGGGAAGTATGATGGCTGCATTTTCCGAATCATTGGTATTGGCTCAAAGTGTTGGATTGGATGGATCAAAAATGCTGGAAGTCATTGGTCAAGGAGCGATTCAGTCACCAATGTACGCTTTGAAGGGACCCAAGATGCTAAAAGGTGATCATGATCCGAACTTTCCATTGCAGCATGCACACAAGGATATGAAGTTGGCCGTGGACATGGCAAAAGCTACTGGTGTTTCATACGGAGTGACAGAACAGGCTGAGAAGTTGTTTAGGGAAGTGAGAGAAGATAAAGAGCTGAATGTTGCCGAAGATGATTTCAGTGCTGTTTTTGAAGGGATACACAAGGCTTCAAGTAGCGAGTTTTCAAAGAAGAGAAAGGCAGGGAGTGATTAGATGAATTAAATGTGGTGCTGTTAAGTTCATAACAGTTGGATACATGTCACGTTACCACGGCACAAAGCTATACTTACTTATACATATCTGTACAAAGACTCTGCGCATAGGCAATATGTCACAAGTTAAGGGTTTCTCCCAATCAGTTTGCAATCCACTCGTTTAACAGTCGAGGAGCGCCAATCCTCTCTACTCCATGCATCCTTGCAGATTCTAAAACTTCTTCAGTTGCAGCTTCAGAAGTGAGCCCGTACTTATAAACAAGCCAACCAGCTGCAACTCTTCCACTTCTTCCCATTCCATGAGTACAATGAGCAACTGCTTTTTCACCTTTATCGCACAGTGAGTCAAGTTCTGCCATGATTTTCTGATACGAGCCTTTACTTGCAATGGGATTGTGATGAGCAGTAATCCCAACAGCTTCGTATGCAGAGATTAATCCCGGCTCGATATAATCTTCAAGTTCATTATCTGATAGCAAAATAAATGCATGCTTAATTCCCTTGGTACTCATAAATTGCATCCACTCATCTACACTTGTGGTAGCATCAATCTTGTTTCCATCGGCAGTTTCGCCACCAGGCCTTTGGCACGTATTGACGATGTCATCACGAGAAGAGGCAGGGCCAAAGTTGTGGACGTTGATCTTATCTTGAGGAGTTATGACGATTTGTTCGCCATTTTCTTCTTGGATACGGTCCCCATCTTTTACTTGCAGCACCATGATAGTGAGATCTTTTTCGAGAGAGCCGAGAGGAGAGAGAGAGTGCATCAGAACGAATCTTACCTTTAAAGACTGTATGGTAATTTCAGAAAGATCAATCTTGGATCCGAACACTCGACTCTCATTATTCATCAACACATACTTTCCACTTACAGTTGAAAAGAGTTGAAATTGAAATCATGGTATGCTTGTGGCCCCTTGCTGTATTTGATTGCCAAGAAGGCAATCCTCATGGTAAGATCATTCTGAACTTGGTATGTTGACGGCGAGGAAATGTCTTACTTACGAGGTCATCTACATCAAACTTTTAGATTATGAAGGCGACATCGATGGCATTTGTAAGCAAATCCACTCAGCTACCAAAGGCTGGGGTACCAATGAAGACGGGCTCATTGCCGCACTCGGCTCTCTTGGTCCAGTAGAGCGTTGGCACGTGGCCACACGCTATGAAGCAGAGTATGGGGAGAAGCTCGTGGATCTTATGAAAAAGGAGAGCGGAGGTAGCGACTTCGGCACTGCCATCCAGTTGCTGGCTCAGCCTATTGAGGAGGCAGAGTGCAGTATTTTGAAGAGGGCTTGTAGTGGCATTGGTACCAAGGAGAAACTAGTAGTGCTTGTGCTTTCTGGGCGGTGAGTTCATGTTTACTTTAACGTTGCCTCTTGTGCGGATTATTCAAGTTCTAACACTTCTTGTGATTCACAGTACTAATAAGGAAATCAAAGTTCTCAAGAAGAAGTTCTACGGCATGTATGGAGAAGATCTGGCAGTCAAAATGGCAGGCGAGCTATCTGGAAACATGGAGAAGTTCATTACTGCATGTCTCCAAGCAGAGGAAGTGCCGTACAACCCAGAGATTCACACCGAAGAGAAGGCAGAAGAGGACGCCCGTCTGTTTGACAAGGCTGGTCGAGAGCAGTTCGGTACCGATGAATCAACTCTGTTCAAAATCATTTGCGAGAGCCCACCTGAGTATCTTAAAATGGTGAATCTCAAGTATGTCGAAAGAGCTGGTTACTCTCTAGTAAGATCAATTGAAAAGGAATTGGATGGAGATGATGAAAAGGCTGCCAAGCATGCATTGAACATGAAACTCAAGCCTCGAGAAACAGCTGCCATCTTCATTGAGTCTACGATGAAAGGAATTGGCACTGATGAATACTGCCTCACTGCCAGCATTCTCATGTTCCAGGGCATTATGGGTCAGGGCTACCCCGCTTACGAGAAAGAGTATGATAAATCCTTGGCGAAACGTGTGAAGGGCGAACTTAGGGGTGACTTCGAGAAGCTTCTTCTAGCCATGATTGATGCTAATGTGAAGATGGATTATGAGGAAGAAGCTTGAGAGTGCGTGTCCTTGTTTTGTGCAGATGCGAAGAAAAAACTTATCCTGTGTTCAGAAGCAGCAGTTTGATTTGCCTCATTGTTTGTTTTGTTACCATGTATGAGCTCATGTGATGTACTAACTTAACTTAAGAGCATTCATCAAAAATGATGCTAGAATTAGTACAACCATCTCACAACCACAAGACAACATTCTTCGGCACGCCACCATAGTTTCTATCGAAGAAATCAAGGACATCCTGTTTCCCATACCTCAATGACCAATGTACACATATGAAGGTCGTGTCCGGGAATGCCAAAATCCAAGGATGCAATTGTGCATAGTGAGTATGACCTTTGTTACGAACATTGCTGTCCAGTTCACTGCTTGGCGGACCTAATTTGAGTTGAATGGATAGAATGAGCAAGGCTTGAAACCAACAAAAAAATGAAAGCACTACAAGTGAAGAAGTGCAAAACTCACCGAGGAATGTCACTTCATGTATGACGTATTTATACTTGGGCAAAATACTTTTCCACCGTTCTCTCAACAAAGTAATAGTAGTATCCCCAGTATAGAACAACACGCCTTCGTCGTAATTCTCAGTGATGCTTACGTCCTCAGCGCCAGTTTCGCGTTTGGCGCGCAAGATGGCACCTAGTTCACTATTATTCATTCCAGCATACTCTTCTTTCAGCCGCTGCTTTTGACGAAATACCCCATAAGACACTGCTGGCACTCCCTCTTTATGAGGAGCTGTTAAAACCTCAATACCAATTGGAGTGGGCGAACCTGAATACTTGTCTTTGGGTAACATTATTCTCATACCATCACTGACTCCTCTGATATCAAATGTGCCCAATGCGTCTATAGTCTGTTGTTCTGTCTGAGTAGGATCTCCATAGTTTAATTGAGCTTCTGCAATCAAAAAATTATGTACTAACTTTTGAATCGATTGAGGCACCATGATGAGTGCATTGTGTGAGTTGTGAACCGGTAAAGCTCCAATATGATCTCTGTGCCCATGAGTCAGCAACACAGTTCGTGGCTGTAATGAAGAGACATGCAATCCAGCATCAAAAGCGATGCCCAACTCAGGCAAAAAGTAGGCTGAGGCGTCAGCACTTCGACCCAAGCCAACCAAAGACAAGCCCGATTTCTTGCCTCCATCCTCTAATACAACACAACGCAAGGTATGATCATCACCAGCCACACCTACATTCCATAATGCAGAACGGTTTGCTGCATCCGGCGCTGATGAACTCTCTTTTGGTGGTAATAGTTGCAAGGATCCTGCTAATGCTCGTAATGGCTGAGGAAAGGTGCTCACACACTTGTTCTTGTCTGTTGTTATAACGTCGTCATCGCTGTCAACATTAGCACGAAAGATTGTTTCAAACAACATGGCCAGTTCACCCAGATTGACCTTGCCATCACGATCTAAATCTGCCAGTATCAATAACTTCCTCGCCACTCGATCAATTGTATTACCGGCTTCATCTTCTGCGAGAACCCGTCGAGCGTGTGCTTGTGCTGCCTTCATGTCTTCGGATCGCTCATTTTCATGATTTGATTGTGAAGTTTTAACAACATTGCCTTCTGCCAATTCAGTGACCATTGTTCGGGCTAGGTCCACAAAGAGACATTGTGCTTCCTCTATTGATAGGGTTCCGCTTGAACATACATCATACGCTTCAAATACCTGTTTAATCACATGTCTCTTTTTAGACGCCCCTCCCAAGAGTGTGGAGGCAGATGTTTCATCTCCGGCTAGTAAGGCCAGAGTAGTTGTAGCCAGCGATTGAAGTGAAGATTGTAATTCTGGACTTAGTTCTTTTGGTGTTATTGTTGATGTGGTCCATGTTGGCGGTGTATATACTGCTTCATCCTCCTTGGTAGATTGTAATTTAGAAGCAAACTGTCTTGCGATTGAGATTGGGGTTACACAAGTGATCGGTGAACAAGGTAACGGATGCACGAAGCCAACAGCACAGGGTACGAGGACATTCATCACAAAAGCTATTCTCTCCATGATGCACCAACTGGGAAGGAGGTAGGAGGGGGATTAGGAGTTGTGGGAAGAGGACTCTTATCTTCTAGAGATTTGTGGTCCTTTTCAGGTTCAGGTGGTATCTCAAATAGTTCGCGAATGGAGCCATCCCAATATTCCTAAACCGTAAACCCTAAAAATTACGATTAGGATTTTTAGGACTGCGTCAGAAACCCAAAACGTACCTAAAATTCATAGGCCCTAC
>JALLPI010000888.1:0-13776 GCA_036939935.1 Cyclotella atomus
GAGAGAACACCGGAAAAATCTGGAACGTACAGGAATTTATTCCGTAGTTCCGGGGAATGGAATTGCAACCTAGCTCAGCATGGTCTCCATCAAGAAACCTTATCCCTGACAGCCCATGGCGCTTCTACAAGCACCACCATCTGAAAGTCCCACATGACGATATAGTAGAAGCTCAAGTCAAAATGACAGATGAGCACATCATACTCCGAGCAGTATCACTACCATCACAAATTTGGAGGACAGTTACTGACACAGTGGAGATCGAAAGTCTCCTGCTCGAGCGAAATAAACATCACCTTCAACAGTCCGATGCCAAAGAAGGAAGAGTGCATGATCCGATCATTCAATCCTTGCTACCTAATCATTGCACTGACAACCTACTTGATGAAGTACTCAGTGGATCAATATCTATCGATTCAGCAGCTGACGAGGTACTAAAAGCATGGCTTTTAGCTCTAAAACAGACCGATGCCGAGAAAGCTTTGCCTCCCATCACTGGTAGCATATCCAAAGATGAATTCCAAGCAGCTTTTAAAGCGGTTTCAGAGCACACCTCATCTTCTCCTTCAGGACTACACTACTCCATTTGGAAATGCCTAGCACACGAGGATGATTTAGTAGAATGGCTCAATATTATGATGAGCTTACCATTCGAATATGGATTTTCAAATGCACGATATGGACCAACTCGTTGGATGTCATGCTAGAGAAAAAGAGAGGGCAACGCAAGATTCACACACTGCGCATTATTGCATTAGTTGAGGCCGATTGGAATACGGCCCTGAAGATACTTTTCCGCAATCTAATGAAAAATGCTGAGAACTTAGGCCTAAGTGATGAGCAATAGGGTAGTAGAAAAAAATAGGATGGCACTTGATCCAGCAATGCGAAATCTTATGACATTCGAATATGGAAGGTATATGAGAATATAACGATAACAATGTTTGCAGCCGACCTTACAGCCTGTTTCGACCAAATGTGGCCATCACTTGGCAACGTGACCTGTGGTAAATTTGGCCTACAACCTGCTCCAATGAAGAGCAGAGGCGATACAATCCAAAATCTAAAGCGCTCTGTGAGGACTGGCCATGGTGTATCACAGAAGGTTTACCAAAATACTCCCAATGACTACAGAACTATCGGAGAACTACAAGGAAAAGGCGATGTTGCATTGATTTACATGCTACTCAGCAGTACAGTTCTTGAGGCACACTCATCATTATATCACGGCATTGACCTGCTCCCTGCTACCCCTGGCCCAAGAATCAAGAAGCTGAACAATGGATATGTCAATGATGTTAATACATGGGCTGGAAATATGGGATGGGATAGCCAGGCTGCCGAGGAAGCTACGTACGATCTACAGTGTGGAGCTCAAACGCTGACTGATCTAAACGAGACTCCTGGAGGCTCTACTGCTTTCCACAAATGTGCGACACAACTCTTAACATGGCATGCCACAAGAGACACCCTGAAAATAGAGTATAACATTGATGACTACAGGATAATGCTTCGGGATGCAGTCGGAGCTACTTCGATGATATCACAGCTCAAGCCAAATGAAGCGAATAAAGGACTGGGATATCACTTTGCAGTGGATGCCTCACAGACAGTTGATTTCGAAGCAAGGCTGGAGAAGGTCTCATTTATTTGTAGTGGAGCACAGTCGACCCGTCTCTCATATAGTGAAGGACTTCAACTCTTGAATCAGAGAATGCTTGCCCAAACCAAGTATGGGCTTCACCTCTCACAGTTCTCGCCGTCTCAATGCCAACAGATTACTGTTTTGACAAATGAGACCTTCCTTCCAATATTGCATCTCAATAGGAAAATATCACGCACAGTAATATAGGGACCTAAGGGACTTGGCGGCTTGGAATTGAATACCAACTTCTACAATGTTCAAGCCCAATGCACACTGACATATATTGTACGAACACTACAGTGGGACCAGACCGTTGCCCAAGATATCATAGCAACGTTGAATGCTCTTCAATTAGCATCTGGATGGGAACATAGTCTGCTGGAAACAACATCTCAGAAGATTAAATATCTGGGAAGAAAAGGATGGCTACTAAATCTCCTTGAAATGATAGATCTCTACCAGGCTGGAATATGGATAGAAAATGCATGGAGGCCCAGGAAGCAACGGCAGTATGACGAGGCAATTATGGAAGTATTCGCAAACGGTAGTGAAATCACTCCATTGATGCTACTTTTAGCCAATGAATTTCAAATCTGGCTTGGGGTCTTCTTTATCTCCGACCTTGCCAATATCACAGGAACTGCAATCGATATTGAGAGAATCCAAAATGACAGTGATTGGAGAGCCACACCAACCAGAGGATACAGATGGCCCAACACTGTTCACCTGACAAATTGGCATAGAGAGGCATTCCGTAAATGTTTGCGTCTCACCTTTTGCCCCTATGCAGACAATTACTCTTGCACCAAGGACTATCCTTTGCTTCAAAGACTTGGTACATGGTACCCAGTCCCACGGATGATCGAATACACAGCATACCTATCAAAACACCACGTCTATTACCGAGACGAGTTGGGATTGCATAAATGCACAGAGAGAAGTAATGGATTCTATCCTATTGCAATGAAAATGGTTGAGGATCCTCCACTCAAATCACACCCAATTACTCCTAATATGGGTGATTCGGCAACCTTCTGGACCCGCAAAAGACGTAACCCGATACTGCCTTTCAGGCCGGAACAACTCGTATAATCACCCGCGATGACCTACCACATGGCCCTATAGATCACATTGACCTGGTCAGTGATGCAGCGGTTCACGTGGAGAAGGAGAAAGGAGCAATCTGCTGGCATGCAGTCACATACTTGCCATCAAAAAACTTGTCAATGATCACCCAGAAATATCTTTAACCTTTCAGCATGTTAAAGGGCATGCTGACAAGGACAAACTGAAACATAAGTGCGCAAGAATAGAACAAATTAATATTGATTGTGACGAAGAGGCAGAAGAGTGTGTTCAAAGCAATATCATCCCTACCCCATACCATCCTCTTCCAGGATTGAAGTGTGTGGTTCGGATTGCAGGAACATGGATTTCCAATCTGGTAGACAAGGCAATGCAAATGATCCCAAGTACTATAGCCCACGAGAAATACCTGGTCAAACGACTTCAAATCCAGGAATCATCAATTCCAGACATTGATAGTGAGGTTATTGCAGCAGCTAGAAGCAGCCATTCATGGCCAAGATTAGCCCGAACAAGCAAGATGATGAACTATACTGGATACCGGTAGGTCACAACTGGAAGCACCACGGTGCAGACAATGATCGCTGTCCATGCTGCGGGACTCCCGAAGATACCTTTCACCACCTTCTCCAATGTCCACATGAACGCATACGTAAACTATGCAAGGATTCACTCAAACACATAGAGCAAGTCGGAGCTTCATTGAAGATTCCAGCGTCAATTATCTGGCTTGTTCTCCGAATAGTGCAACACGAATGTGCTTTAGCAGACCACCCTCCACTCACCGACCCAAAGCTTCTTCAACTTTGGGAGGCTCAATCAAAATTGGGCTTCTCAAATTTCATTTTAGGGTGGTTCTCTTGATCGTGGCGCAATGCACTTTAACAATATGGTTCTGATGATCGATCAGGACAAGCAGCACAACTTCTCACACTTATGGGATGGACTCTGCAAGTTTATGGACTTGCAGAAATGATATTCGAGTCAATACACCTAACCCCAAAGATCGCCTTGAAATGCAACACTTACGACAGAAGCTTGGGTGGTACCAAAAATTCAAGGATGAAGTCCTCCCACATTGCCTCCGATTTCTTGCAGAATATGGTGCTGATGACATACAGCGCTGGAATCATGATAGACGCAAGACTATGGTAAGAATGCTCGATAAAAGCAAACGGATCTACAAAATAGAAAACAAACAACGAGTGAAGGGATAGAGAGTGATGACAGAATTTGTCACGAAAAGGCTTATCTGGACATAGCTAAAGCACAGTCCAGTAGTACAGATAATTATCGTTTCTCCAAAGAGGAAAGCCGGGCACCCAAATAGAACCTTGTGACTTGTGACTTGTGATTGTGAGGCTGGCTCAAAGGGCTAACGCCCTTTTTGCCAACCACACAAGGCTTCGCCTTGTGAGCGAGGCTTTGCCTCGCTGGAGTTGGGATGAGGGAACATTCCTGTATGATGGCGCCCTTGCGGGCCAACGTAACGTACTATAAAATTTCAGTTATATTATTAGAACTTAATGTTATGATTCGCAGGCGATTTGCAAATCAATCTACTTGCTTCATCACATGTATGTGCTGAGCCACCATAGTATGATATTATACAATTATTAATAAACACACATATATTGATATCATTCAATTCCTTAGATGATTTAGAGCTTTTGTTGTCAAAGTCACGTGGTCTAATTTGCTTTACACGACAAGTTATTGACCATTGATGGATCAGCTATTTGTGTGGAGTTTGCGTGCAATTTTGGTGTTCGTGGAGTAGCAAACATGAAAATTACAGCGGAAAAAGCATATCGCTTATTGTCATGGGAGGAATTCACAAATCAGTACAGGCTGTTACAGGGGGACATCATTGTCATTGTGTCGCAACGCCATTTTTGGACCAATTGCCAAAGTGAACATGATCTTTTCTCTTTGGGTTGGCGGGAAGCCTCTGAAATATTGGCTATCAAGTTAGAGGTTCTAGTTGAGGAGACTGAATTTGGGCTCAAAAGATAGATTCACTAGAAGTGGCAAAGGTAAACTTTTTAATTGAAACAATCGACGGATCGATCTATGGCACATCAAGGGTAATGCAACAATAAACCGTTTTTAACTATATAATCTACATTTAGTTTAGACTATAATTGACTTGAATCGAATGATTGAAGATCAAATATCTATTAGTTTTATAGTTACACATCTTAGAAGAAACACAGCAGATTCACAAAACATTTCTCCACTCTCTTTTCAATGATTGTTGTGTGTTTGCTGCAGATTGTGCACTTCATGACACCCTGATTCTCCTTGATTCAATGAGTTGGATGGTTGTTGTGTGTTGTTGGTTGCTGCTTCTCTCTGCGAGGACAGAAGCAGCAACACCATTGAACAGTTCTTGTGATGATGTTGAGTTTGCCCCTCCTCCTTTGGACTGGTTATTAATTTGATAATCCCCTCCCTCCACCATTCTTCTCCAAAATGAGTTGATTGTTGTGTATTCAGTGCAGCAGCTGCACCAACAGCATTTTATCCTTCCTGGCATCTCTTGTGCACAAGTCGGCTGAGGGCAATAATGGATGCATCCCGGCGATCGCCAGCAACAAGCCCAGTCTAGCTTGGTCTGGACCGTACGCTTCCCTGTCTAGACTCTGCGATGGAGCAGTTGGTACTCAGAAAGAAAATCAGAAAGAAAATTGCCAATCAGAAGTTACCACTGATACTTCCTCCTTTCATAAAAAATGCCAATCACCTATTTGAATTTGCATTGCTGCTGCTGGAGAAGAAATCATTGTGCCATCCACACATCTCTACCATCTCTCTCTAACCCAAATGATCTCTTCTCTCCAACTGACCCTAATAAGCACCAATGACTCCTTGGCCCATCATCATGAGGATTAACGCTTGGTCATCCTCTCCGCCATGACCCACCGCCATTTCCTCTCCTACACTTCCGTCACGCGAGCATGCTGCGAGGACTCTTTAAAGGTTGTCATTGGAGATGATAACGATCCTGCAGCAGCATTCAAGGAGAAAGCAGCAAGTAGCAGTAGATCTAGTGTGCCAAAACTGTTGTTGAAAAAGAGGGGCGTGAGCTTTGTGAGCCCGAAGGAGTCTAATAATGTTAATGCGAGAGCGACGGCGGGGATAGGACGGGGGCGTTGAGGAAGATGACGGGAGCCGGATTAGAGGTTGGAGTGGAGGGACGACTGAAGGCCAATAGGCCGTGAGGGAGACAGTTGAGGATGATCGTGTTGATATTGTGGTTACTGGCAACGAAGGACGGCGGTAGCAATGTCCGAGTTCATGGTTGGATCTTCGTTGTTGTTAGTTGAGCTGGTGCGTGGAGGGCAGGGTGGGAAGAGACAAACTGCAATAGTAATATTTGTTGTTAAGCGTTGGACCGCCAATTTTCTGAATGGACCGTCAATTTTCTGAATTGCACCGTGCGATACCGGGCAGTGCACGGTCTAGACTGTGCGGTTGTGCGTGCTGAGTCAGAAAAAGTAGGCCAAGAACTCACAAATCACAGAACAGCTGGCACGCGTCAATCACACATCATCGATAGTATTGTTCCTCGGGGAGGAATTCACAAATCACAATTGAGTACTGGGGACCGTCGTTGTCGTGTCACTACTATAGGAGGAGTTTCTATGCATCTCCTCAAAATCAAACCCTCTTGACGTCGCACTGCGCCTGCTGCGCACTGAAAACGTAAACCCAACTTGAAGGTATTTGAGCCAGCTGCTTGGAGGCTTTTCTCACCGAATCAACCACACAAGAGCCAGAAGAACTAAAACAGTCAAAGACTGTCTTGGACTGTCGTATGTGTTAAATAATCACAGTCTCTAAATAAATAATGAGGAAGCTTCAAGCCATTTCACTCTTTTGACCCCTTGCCGCGCAGCTGACCGGTGTCTCTTTTTCACTCTTGTGTACTGCCGTCGTCGAGCAACAAAACGGAAACGGATGAACCGTGAACGATGATGTTCCTCCTGCTCACACTTCTTCTAATAACAGCACAACATCATCCAAATCAATTCACAAGCAAGAACTAATCAACAAACTACAACCACAGCAACTGCAGCGCAGAAGCAATCAGCTTAATCGACGGGAAGTAGATCAATTCATCTGGCGGTCTCTCTCATTAATTGCAAATCAACTACAAGATGTCGACGTCGTGCCACCTCAAACCATCCAACTCCAAGCCTGCCCGTATTTCGCCACCAAACGGAATGGTTGTCACGAAAGGCACCGGGTCTCATCTACAAACACAGACACGAAGTCAGCCGATTCCAATCAAGTCTACCAAGAATGAGCAAGATTCTAGCAATCAATACGATGACGTAGATACAGAAGCTAAATATGAAATGGCCACATGGAACATGTATGTGCTCATCACCACCGCGAGGCTTCGTCGTGCCATGAATCGCAGCGTAGACGAATCTCTTGTCGAGGCAACCCTTACGAATATGAATGCAGTTAAACCAAGTCTATCCGAACTCGATAAGTCAAGAAGTCAAGGTTGCAGCAACCCGATCTCTCCAGCCGTTCATTCGGTGCGACACCAGTCGCCGCTTGATGATTATGACTTCATCTTTGACCTTGAGTGAAGATGCTGCTCATCAACTAGCCACGCGGACCTCAATTTTGGCTACTACTCTGTACATATTGCTTAGCTATCATTATTGCCTTATCATTCTTGTAGGCTCCTGTAACTTATTGCTTGCCTGCCTCTCTAGAGTAAATTAGAGGAAACAAAAATCTACTTATCATGACAATACCCAGTATAATCATTAGAATGAATTCAATGTGTCACCTTTTGACAATTGAATTGTATGTAATCGAGTATTAGTTTGGAAATATTGAGTATTAATTTGGACAACGTTGAACGGTACATACCGCCCACACGAATAATCTTCTGTGACCTTTTGTGACATCCATGCATCCTCGGTTCTCTGGCGGATGTGGATGAATGCATAATTGATACGATTGGAGATGGATGAAGCGATAAGCGATATGCCACAAAAAACCAACAAACCTGCATAAAGCACCACAATCACACTAAGTGCATATACCAATCAAACCCAACTGAAACTAACTCAACAAACCTCCTCTAGAGAGTGAACCAAGGTCACTAAGCATGACATAGCCACGAATTGTTGACTATCGACAATTAAGTGATCAATCGGCACTTCAAGTAACTTTAAAACATCTGCGATCTACTGATATTGCAATACATCAATATGGTTTTAGAATGTTCTCTTTTATCCAGCTACCTACATAAACTCCATCCCCTGTTTTTGCAAACGCATTGCTTGCTCCATCATCTTCTTTTGAGCATCCTTTCCAGAGGACGTAACTTTCATGCTGGGATCTTTTTTCCTTTTCTTTGTGACGGGCTCCTCATCAAACTCTTTCTCTACCAAAGACAGGATTCTCCTGTCGTCGTCATTTTCATGAGTGCTATTTTGACGTTCTTCGAATGCCAACTTTGACTTTCTTTTGCCGATGCCTTCGTCGTTCAACACAGAAGCACCACTATTCACCTTGGAGACCATTTTAGGTGCTTCTCTCAATGCCAGCGATCTTGCAATGTGGCCCAGATGCAACCCTCTTGCGTTGAAAATGTGTTTAACAGCCTTTTCTTTGGCAGGATATGCTCTTACAAATGCAGAAAATGCTTTCCTGGCGCTTACCAACAGTGGGCCAGCTGCATCTTTCTTCAACTTTCTACGCTGCTTTGCGTCTTTGACTTTCTTTTCGATACCAGCCTTGTAATCAACATCATCTTGAATCACGCATTGCTCTAAACGGTTTTGTATTGCCAGTGTGAAGGCTTCTCCTTTCCTATCTGAAAAAGTCTTGCCAGATGATCTCGCATTATCTCCTTCTTGTGACAATGAAGGACACAGATCTGCAGCTGAAGTTAGAGTCGCTGACAATGACAATGCCGTGATTTCTTTTAGCCCCCTAAGTTGAAGTACCTCAACATACTGACGCTCGGATGGTAAAAGAAAAAGCAACGAATGGCCTGATTTTCCGGCTCTCGCAGAACGTCCAGCTATGGTG
Source organism: Cyclotella atomus (assembly GCA_036939935.1). Classification (NCBI taxonomy): domain Eukaryota; phylum Bacillariophyta; class Thalassiosirophyceae; order Thalassiosirales; family Thalassiosiraceae; genus Cyclotella; species Cyclotella atomus. Next base: position 8,798 of record JALLPI010000888.1, read on the forward strand.
TCAAAACATTAATGATGGGAATGACATCACTAGTATTGAAGTTCATTTTACAGCCGTGAACCTTACCTCGATGGATATAATCATTAGTTTCACAAGGAGGATCGTACTGTACAATCCAATCCAGTGCGGGTAAGTTCAGTCCCCTTGCTGCAACATCGGTAGCTAGAAGTATCGCAGACTTTTGTTTGTGACAACTCTTTCCCCCAGAAAACTGATTTATTATATCAAGTCTTTGGGCCTGGGGAATATCGCCATGGAGCTTGTAGCAAGGACACGATTTCCCAAACAGGCCCCCGCCATTATCTTCGTCATCATCGTTTGTGAACACTGAAGGCATTGAATTGAATAGCGCGTGATGGTAATCAACGCCGTCGCATGTAGACATAAAGACTACAGTTCTCTCATTATTTGAAGCTCGAGATGCGAGAAATGCAATCAGAGATGCTAAACGAAGCTTCGCACTGACGACCATGTACAGCTGAGCCAATTGCCTAGGCGCACTATGTAACAATTTGTCCTCGGCTTCATGAGATGATTTATCGTGAAGCCTTGTCTTTTCATTGTGACCACGTGCCCATTTCCAGTCTTCTCCTCCCATAGTAGTCTTTGCCAATCCCTCAATAGCACTCGTCACTGTTGCAGAAACTAATATTGATCTCCACGTGACCCCATCTCTTTTGGCCCCCGCTCTGGGCTGATTTGATCGTAGATGCTGAACAACTTGTTCTACTTGACCTCCCAAACCTGCGTCAAGCAAACGATCGGCCTCATCTAGCACCAACCATTCCAGCTTACCCTTCAATGCCACCATGAGACTTTCAGTTTTGCTCAAATGATCTAATAATCTGCCAGGTGTAGCAATCAGTATAGTAATGCCCTTGCGCAGTCTTGCCTTTTCACTCTTACGTTTCTCCCCGCCGCTTAAACAACCCGGCACGATCCAAGGAAATGACTTGGAACAGAGATGAATGGCGACATTGTAAGTTTGTGTACTTAATTCGCGTGTAGGCATTAGCAAGATAGCACGCGTTCCACCAATTTGTCTGTCAACTCGCTTATGGGCATTGGTTTTGAGATCAACTGCCAAATGCTGAGTGCCACAAAGTAAGGAATGATCAAAGTTGAGAATAAATGATCTTTATCATGCGAATGCGGCTTTTGTACATCAATCACTCACTTGAAGAATTGGGAGCAAATATGCCAGCGTTTTACCTGTCATGTCAAGACTTTGTTAGTTGAGCATCAATCGAACGTAGCGCTCCGTTGAGATTCAATGAACAATCACTTACCACTACCAGTCTCACTCTGAATAAACAAATTGTCTCCGTCACACTTCCCTTTCGTACTCGGAAACAGTGCCTTGATTGCACGAGATTGAACAATAGTAGGTTGATTCAATTTGAAATACCCTTCAGGATTTGTGAGAGCTCTGCAAATGCTCGGATCCAAGCCCAACTTGCGAAATGGACTGTTGGATATCTTGTCATTGTCGAGATTGTTCTCATCCATGTCATTACCAACCTCTATATCAATATCTTCGTTGTCAAAGATATGATCACTTGCAAAACTGGCTTTGATTTCTTTTGATGCCTTTTCATTACGGTCCAAATCACGAGGACGAGCGTGAAATTCTGAAAGATAGCGAGCTCTTTCCTCCTCTTCTGATAAAGTTTGTTGAACCTAAGTTGAATTTGAAGAATAGAGCGATGAGTAATTGTAATAACAGTTCTAATCCAATCGTATCGATGCAAAATTCATAAGTGATTACACGTACCCTAGTTCGACGCGAAGATGTGGTTTGGATAGCAGCAGCTGCACTTGATATCACAGCAGCTTTTTCTATCGATGGATCTGTTATGGTAGCATTATTTGTTGCATCGCCACCCGATTTCATATCTGAAAATGAATTAATATATTTTTTGTCGTTGATGTTTCCGAGTGTACCATTTTGTGATTCGGCCTTGACTCTATCGTACGCCATTTCTGTCCTGTGAATGTTATCATCATCATCTGCTGCCTCTGTACAAGCATTTTCTTTACTAATAACCAAAGCAGAAGACCCACGATGTGTCGCATTGGCATCATGTTCCTTTTTAGGCTCTACAATCTTGTCTTCATTGGCCAATTTGGCAAGTCGCCCTTTTTCTCGTCGTCGATCATATTTGTTCTTCCGTTTCTTTGATGGTGCGCTTGCGGCTTTCCGTGGAGGTGCCGGGGCCGATTCGAAAACTAGGTTAAGGCTTAGATCAGCGTCTTCAGGTGCTGCTGCCATGGTTGCTTCTGTCTTGGAATGTATGGGAGAGAGTGCGATGTGTGTGGTCTACGTGAGATCGAGAGAGATTTTGAGATTAGGTTGGTTGGTTGGTTGGTTGGTTGTGGTGAAAGGATATATCTACGTCATTTACGGCCCTCTTTTTTCGTCCATGATGTTCTTGATTGAAGTGTATCAATTTTACTTAACGCCAAAAATGGCTGTCAACTCCCACTTGAGATTTTTGCATCTTGGTCTTTTGGTAGTTATTCTACATGCACAAAACAAAGTACTAGTTCCTAAATGATGGTTGAATAATTCAGGAGGCGCCAATTTTTTCATTGGGTGATAGCAGGTGAACAGATCGCTGACTTCCCGTTGTGCTTTCACATCATACTGGCTTAAGAGTTGACGGTGCAGTTGATATGAGAGGATGGTGCACCCCCAATCATTCATAAATTCAACCCATCAACATCGTCTCCACTCGCTTTGGACCTCACAACCCCGCACTTCTTTACAATACATCCTAATCATCAATCATGCTCGTTGGAAAGTACCTTCAATTCGCCCTTATCGGCTCGGCCCTTGCTTCTTTCGCGACAGCAGAGGAATCCAAACTTAGAAAGGGTGGCAGGAAGCTTGGTAACAGAAAGAACCGTGGCTATACCCGTCCAACCCCTGCGACGTCTGCCCCTATCGACAACTCTGTTCCGAATCCAACTGTTTCGCCTTCAGATGAGGTGAGTTTGAAGTTTCTTCTACATAGTTCTATTTGAAGAATTTGCGCAGCTTACAAGGTGATCATACTTTTCACAGCCTACTTTCTATCCTACACTTTCTCCCACCTTGAGCCCTGCTGCTGATATTGAAAACCCAACAATGAACCCGGTGAGTACTTATTTCTAGCCAGTTCAATGATCATCGCAATGACGTGATTGCAATACAATCTCACTTACATGTGGTGTGCTCTCTAGACTCTTTCACCTACGGTAAATCCTACTCAATCACCAGTATGGAAGGGTAAGTAACACCTTTGTGTCAAGGTTACAAGTAACAACTCTTCAAATGAAGACATCTCACGCTATCCATTTCCTTTAGCTGATGGATGGAAGGCAGATGGCTACCCCACACTTAACCCGACGCTCTCGCCCACACTTAACCCGACTTTTTCTCCCACCTTAAACCCTACTCTCAGCCCTGTAAGCTACATTTTGTGTTTGAAGGCTGGTGTAGCAATACAAAACTAACGAGTGACATTTGTTTTAGACTCTTGCCCCATCATGGAGCCCAACTCTTAGTCCCACAGAGTTAGAGCCTGTCTCGGCAGATCCCACCAAGTCTCCTGTTTGGAAGGCCGATGGATGGAAGGCCGATGGATACCCTACCTTGAACCCAACACTCAGCCCGGTAAGAGCAAGCCCTATTGGAAAGTTGTAGTATTGCCTTGATCGATCTCATTCGTTGTGCTCTTTAAATAGACCGAAGCTTCGAATCCGGTAAGAAATAATGATATAGATTGTGAATGTAGTCAGTTGCAGCCAATCGAGCTAACGATTTCTCTTTGTTTCTATTAGATTCCAGCTCCACCAACTCTCTCACCCACACTCAGCCCGACTTTCTCACCCTCCGAGTATTCATGTGGAGATAGCTGGCACCGCAGTACTTCTGCCCTCAACCCGAATTCATGCACCAACGATAAGGAAATTCCTAATGACCCATCCAGATTGTATGACACCGTCCAAGAATGCTGCAAGGCAGAGTTTGGAAAGGTTGCTGGGTGCCAGGTATACAATGTGTGTGGCCCAAGAACGCCCGGCCCAGCTTCCAACATGGCTCGCAAGCCAGCGTCACGTCCCACCAAGAGGCAAAAGTAAGGCAATCGGTTATTCGAGAAACCAGAGATAGGAGAGTTCATAAAATGCATTAGGATCCCCAGTCATATCGCCACACGACCAACTTATTTTGCAGTGAGGCCAGTTGGATTGAAGCCAGAACACGACATGTTTAATGAAGGTTATTGCTGTGCCATACCATCTGATGCGCGATATGATTTGTTTCTTTGTCCGAAGTTGTAATTGTGTAGATAGTATTGATTGAAATAAGACAAGTTATCTGTTAAACTGTGTATGGTAACTGGCCGACCGATCAAAATCTAAGAGCAATACCATAGCATAACATCATGATCCTTGCATGCGGCATCAGGCAGTGAACCGGAAGTCAAGCTGCAATAAAACAAGGAAGGACTCGGTGACAAAAGAGAGGTACCATGGTATTTGAAGTGCTGTTAATCAAACATGTGCACAAGAGATAGATGTAGACAGTGTGATTACGATTGTTGCCGCCGATTGACGACACAGTGCAGCGATATGATACTTCAGCAACAGCATATCTTATTGCAATTGAAACATGTCTCTCTTTAGAGATAGAGGTGCGATAACCTCTTGCAGCAAGCTTGGATCAAACAGCTGTATGGAGAGCAACACCTACCTAGAAGTGGGTCTGCAAAATGCTCGGTATCTATGGTAGCAGAAAAGGGAGATATCAGACATATTGTGCGTTGTGAATTAAACTTAGTACTATTGGATGATGCAATGGATAATAGCAGTAAGTTAAATGAAGGTTACAGATAACAACTACGTTCTGTCTAATGAGTTGAACTAGTCCAAACAATTGGTGAATTCTTTGGTTCATGGGTGGATTTTAGAAAATCCAGTTTGTTAGTGGAGTT
>JALLPI010000889.1:0-13776 GCA_036939935.1 Cyclotella atomus
GATTAAGCCGGTCTGCCGTGGGTCTGCATCTAAGGGTCTGCAATTAACGATTCTGCCGCTCGCCTTAAGGATCGCGGACCAATCTTACCAGACGAAGGAGGAGGCAGGATATTAGATATCGAGCTGTGATTGTGGTGATCTGGTAAGATATGGTGTTCCTTCCTAGCCTCCATCTATCGTGATCTACTTAGCTTGAACTAATCAATTGCAAATCCAAGTGTTAGATCCAAATACACCACGTTAGTTGACGCAGCAGCAACTATCAAAATATGGCAGCTCCAAACACAGCAACAGATCCACTCCAAGATGAACGTCTTTCTGCCCTTTTGGCATCACCAGACTTCTCAGTCCCAGCCTACCTAAATATGGCATTAGACCTATCCTCCACAGAAGACAATTCACAAACAACCACAGATGAACAACACAGATATTTGGAGCAACAGATGGCTAACTTGGCACTGCAGCTTCAGATACGTACACAATCCTGCCATGACGAGATTGGAAGGATCGGTGCCGAACTCCAGGCAGTATTGCCTCGTTGTTGCGCAGATGTCGGAAGAGTTACAGCGGGTTTAGATGGGATGGAGATGGATTTGGCAGGATTAATCATGGAAGAATCCGAGGGGAAGCAGCAGCTACAGGAAGATGATCCATTGACTACGTTGCACACGTTACTGAATCTAAAGACTCACTTGACATCGGCTCGCACAATTCTATCTGCGGCAAGTAGTTGGGATGAAACGATTCGGTCTATACCCGCCTTGTTGGCGGCATCGAATGATCATTCTCATTCGGATCACGCCGACCCGACTGCTCCGTCGGCTTCGCAGCATTTGGTTGAGGCTGTGGAGGCATTATCGACTCTGGAGGCTGGGGAGAGAGCACTGCGCGTCATGCCCTCGGGGAGAGAGGAGAGAGAGGAGGTATTGGCCACATTGCGTTCGAGGACGGAGGCTATGTTGAAGCCCCAGTTGTTGCACGCGTTGAAAAAGACTGAGACAAGGACTGCGTTGTTAAGACAGTGTGTGGAGATGTACGGAAGTCTGGGAAAGATGGATGTCTTGAAAGAAGAGTATATTAAGGCTCGGCCGGGGGAAGTCGTGAGTGTTTGGTTTTCGTTCGGGGGGAGCTCAGCTGCGGCTGGACCAGAAAGTGTCGACGAGACTAAACAGAAGGAAGATGATGAAGCCGTGGAGGACTTTGACTTTACTGAAGACGATACAGTACCTCCAGAAGCTCCGGCAGCCTCCACGCACTCCTCTGTATCTGCAGGGCTGCCGAAACAACAATTCACAGACTTTCTGCCCGACTTTTATGAAGCTGTTCTTGATCTTTTGGCGAAGGAAAGGAACCAAGCTCGTACTGTGTTTGGGCCAGAAATGGCGCCGTCAATTGTGGTTAAGGTGCTGATGGAATGTTTTAAACCCATCGTATCTTCATTTGGGAGACGTCTCGAGAATCTTTGCCCTCTGCCAAATTCTTTGGGAGCAGCTGCTTCTCCTTCGGCAGGAGGAATGGAGGCAATCGCGGTGGCTTTTGAATCTACAGTGCAATTTCTTTCACTTGCTTATGATCAGATTGAGGCCTGGGATGCAACATCATCTGATGCTCAGGGAACGGTGCCTAACAAAGATGGCGAAAAAAGCAACCAAGCACTTTTGGAAACTATCAGGGACACCTTTTTACTAATTGCTTCGCCATTTGTGCCTTATCAGCAGTCGTTGGCGGAAGTTGAACGACATCCTTTAGGAGAAGCGGCCAGCATTGTTGCTAGAGATGTTCGAAGCGTAAACAGCCTGCAGGATTCGTCGGAGAGGTTGGGCGATTTGGCTCCTTTCATGTTCCCTCTGGCCCAAGGCAAGTCCCACGCGATGACACTCCTACACATCTCCTTGATCAATATTCTCATATTTCTTCACCGTTTCATGCTCTAGTTGTTGTTGATCGATTCGAACTTTTCAATAGTGGATACAATGCTACGTCAACCCTATCCGCAATCGACAATTTGCTTTCAAACCACGCATCCGAGTTGGCTATTGCTATGCGATCGCTCTCTGGAAATGCTACATCCGGTTCGGAATTCGACGAGCAACATGTCCACTGTGCCTTGGAGGTTTTGCGTATCGCTGGAGTTTTCAAGCGGGATCTCAAGTCGTTTGAATCTTCTGTGAGAGATAGATTGAAGACCATGGCTAACCAGATGATGGATGCAGGTTTGAATGCCTCTGACACCGATATCCCCGATGCCTTGAGTCCTACTCAAATCAGGGTAATGCTTGCCAAGGGAGCTTGCTCTCCATCAACTACGCGTGACGTCGATGATGGCACAGGAGTCAAGTATCCTGCACCAGTCGCACAGCTTCGTAGGCTTGCTGGGCTTTCTAGCGACTCCCCTCTTCTGTTCCCCAAAGCCTTGGAATCAACTTCCAAACTTGCTAGAAGCTCTCAATCTTTCGTATTTGAGGTATGCTACGCAATTCCTGAAGGTCATTTACGAGGCATCTCTGCGCTACCTATCTGGAAGCAAGAAGGCTTCTCTGGACAAGATGATTCTTACGGTATACTGCCACAGTCATTCATCACTCATGTTGGCGAACACATGTTGGCATTAGTCCAAGCATTGGAGCCTTTTGCATCGGATAGTGAAGCACTAGGCCTGGCTAATGAAGTTATGGATGGAGTACGAGAAGTCGCGGTTCAACCTTGGAAGGAGTTTGTGGCTGCAGCCGGTTGTTCTTCGACTCGAAGCGATGATAGTGAAACCTTGAGCGAGTTGATGGTGGGCAAGACACTAGTGAAATTTCTATCTAACGATGATGACGCAGTGGAGGATGCTGCAAACGAACAAGAAGAAGAGGAAGAAGATCCCAGCACTGTATTCTGCAACCAATGGCTCGATGTTGTCGGCATGGCTGTTACGGGTCGTCTGCTCGAGAGGTCCATGCGCATTCCACGCCTTGGCAAGAAGGGTGCCGAACATCTTGCTGCCGACTTAAACTACATCCGCAACGTGTTCACTGCCTTAGGAGTCTCGGGTCATCCAAACCCACTATTGCAGCACGCAGCTCAGTTGGCAAGCATGAATCAAGATCTTTTTCGCGAAATGACTCGGGAAGGAGACACAACATCTTCGGGAGTACTTGAGGTAATTCACAAGATGAGAGATAGAATGGCGTATGTAAAAGGTATCTCGTTGTAATAGTTTGGACATCAACTAAAAAAAACTTAGTCTGTACCAACTCTGCACTTATATCCCCACGTCGGCTTTGTATCACTCAGGCAGCCAGCGCTGCTCGGAATCTAGCCAGTTCAACACTTTTCGAACTACTGTTGGCAGCAACAGCGGCGAGCCTTGTGGCATAGTCCTCTTTTTTATCTTTCAATTCGTCTTGGTGGTCCAAGAGGTGAGAGGAATGCCTTCTTCGTTCACTGTGTCTTTTGAAACCATCAACTTTATGCTCGATGCCCAGTAGCTCCTCAGTCGACAGTACGCGACGTTCAAGTAGACTGAATATTGAAGAGGTCATATCCAGGCTGTACGTGTCAATGACTTGCCTGATTCGTCGCGCTTCGATATCAGCCTTGTAGGGATTTATGCTAGAGTGAGATACGCATCATGAAGGAATAAGTTAGACAATAACATTTTACTTACCATCGCATTGAAAAGATATTGATCTTTGCAACTGTACCACCGGTTTCGTGCAGGACAGCCTATGAAACATTTGATAAATGAAACAGATGAAGATATATGATTAGTACACTTTCACTTACAATGTTGTTATTCAACTTTTATTTGAGATAAGTAATGAAACCTTCATAGTATACAATAATGTACTTATGCAACCTTCATATATCAAGATTGAACCTGAGCTAACTCACCACCATCCTCCTCCTCATAAATAGCTACGGTTGAGTACTCTGTAAAACTGACCCTTTTGGACGTCGTTGTAGAGCTGGAACTCTTCCTCATGAAAGAAGATTTGCGCCTTGACTGCTTTCGAGCTTCCTGGCCGGGGTACTTGAGTTCAGACATGTTCGTTTGACAAGCCTTTTGACGAGTTTGCTTCCACTGCTATGGAATAATATGAGCAAGCAATGATCTCTCTTCATAAGCTGTACAGCTCAGGCATAATGCGACATTTCCAATGCCCAGACAGGTGAATAAAAGGTCATTGGCATTTCATTCGAGCTTTGGTTAACGCTTGACACTTCCACTTGAACGTGCGTTGGGCATATTATTGACTCAATGTGAGATGGCCTATGGCACTCATACCCCAAGTAGCAAGCATGTATGAACAACAAATTTTCACAATATTATAGTCAAGACGATACGCCCTCGACTAGACTCCAACAAATATAATGCATCCATTGACCAAAGAAGTACCCATCATTTTCATTCCTCGTGACTCAACCGTCGTTCGTTTGGTCATAAGTATTCAATTGCCTTTTACATTATCATGGCAAGTGAATGGTGTGGGTTCTAACCACACAGTACCCGCCCAAGCCCGAAGCTTTGGATAAAAGAGCGAAGTTCGGAGGAGCCTCGCCTTGTCCCTCTTCTCCTTCCTTCCCTCTAGCGCTCTTCCAGCTCTTCGATCTAGCTCTTCGCTCTTCTCCTCCCCTCTTATTAGCTTGAAATCCAAACGAAGATGTTACGAAAGAAGCACATCATGGCATCTTCATCTCAAGAAAAGAAACCTCCAGACCATCCGCTATCATCATTAAACATTGGAACAGAAGATGACGCTGCCGGACCTTCTTCTCTATTTGCATCAGAGACATCTGAATCCTCAGACTCGCTACAGCCGGCATCAGAAAAGCGAGACTCGTCTTATTCGACCAACTTGCCTCTACTTACCGCCGTATACATGTCTGCCCTCACCACCGGAGCAACTACCTACGCATTTTCATTCTATTCCTCTGCACTGAAAATGTCTTTACATCTGACGCAATCTGAATTGGATACATTGGGAAGTGCTACATTTGCAGCGGGGGTGTTTAGCTGGATACCTGGAATGATTGTAGATAGATATGGTTCAAAGCTTGGTATTATCGTTGGGGGAATGGGGAATGCTTGCGTGCTGAGTTCATACTGGTTTGTTGCCACAGGAAGATTATGGGAGCTGGATTCGGACAATGACGAAGCAACACAATGGTTGATTGCTTTATTGAGCGTTCTTGGAGTGCTGACATTTATGGGATGTGCTCTGATTACTGGATCTGTGTTCAAGTTGATTGTAGAAAGTTGTGGAAAGGGTTCCAAGGGGAAAGCAGTGGGTTGTGCCAAAGGTTATGTAGGTGTGGGAAGTGGAGTGTATGTTTGCATATTCCGGTCACTATTTCGAATGACTGCATCGACAGAAGGTTTAGGGCCAGCCGTTTTGATGAGTGCGCTTCCAAGTGGTTTGTCGATGACTTCTACATCGATACGCCATCTTTCTCTGACTGATGCTGCAACTTCACAACTTCTCCAAGCAAATGCTCCTCCCAATCCTGATATAATGAACACACTGAACTTTCTTCTGATGGCTGCATGTCTATCCTTCCTTGCTGCAGTGATCCCGGCGATTGTTTTTCTTCCAAAACATGAAATTATGCAAACAAAGAAGCCAAGAGATGGAACGCGGAGCATTCATTTTCGTGTTATCTATGCAGGGTTGGTGCTGTTAGGAATGTGGGTAGTGGGTACGAGTTTGCTTGATCTAAAGGATGAGGAGGGAGCTTCGCAAACAACTGGAGGAGCGAAAGGCTTTCCACCTTCTATTGTAAACAAAACTTTTCATTTGGATTCAGATGTCGATGGAGACTTTGTTTTTGACCTTATGGAGGAGGTCCAGCACGCACCCGACAACATTTCTATAGAGACTGAAGCTGCAAGAGAGTCAAGTATTGTTCAGAATGATAATGAACACTTGATTCAGAATAACCAGCAAATCGGCAAGTCGCTCAGCAATTCAAGTTCTCGAGATGAACAATTATTAGCTAGAGCTTGGAGAAGAATGCGGCGGCTCTCTTCTTCAGATTCTGCAACAGAACAACACTGGGGCACTGCAGTATTACTGATCTTCCTTTGGTGGGGCCCCGCCCTAAGCTTACTGTGCATTCCACCAAGAAAAGGCTCTTTAAGTATGGACGATTATGTATCCTTGGATCAACAGGACGAAACAGATGAGATCAACATTGATGAAAGCAGAAATGAAGCGCTCGTTGAAACTGAACGAGACATATTTCTTAATGATACTGCATCAAAGCCAAAACCAATGCTGCTAACAAAATGTGGCGAAGCAAAAGATTTCACATTGATTGAAATGTTGAGGACTGTGGAAGCTTGGCTAGCAGCTTGGACGTATGTGATTTTAGTAGGAGGTGGCACTCTCATGAGTTGCAATATTGGTAAGAAGTCATGTTTCTCACGTGATATCTTGGGCATATTCATGTGCACATTACTCAGCAATATATTTCGCGTTATGCAGGGCAAATGACAGAAGCCCTCGGCTTTAATAGTGACATCACACCAGCCAGTCTTGCTTTATTTAGTGCAGCACAAGGCGCGTCCAGAGTGCTAACTGGGTCAATATCAGAATCAGCGCTATCGTGGAATGTGCCTTGGTTTTGCAGCTGCTTTGCAAGCTCCCGTGGCGTTGCCCGTCCAGCATTCTTAGTACTGGCTTCATTAGTAAGCGCAGTGGCTCATTTCACATTAGCCGTAGCTTCAACTCAAAAAGGCTTTGCATTCGGGGTAACTCTTTCTGGATGGGCATTTGGAATGGCTTGGCCCATGATGGTACTGATAACAGGAGAAGTATTTGGAACTGCTCATGTTGGTGCAAACTACATGTTCTTTGATGGATTTTCATCTGCCGTGGGAACACTCCTCTTGTCGAAGTTTGTTGCTCAGACAGTTTATGACGAGCATATAAAAACACATGGAGATGCTATGGATGCAGAAAATTTTCAATGCGATGGCAAAGGATGCTTTCAAATGTCACATGTGATAGTTTGTTTGCTGTCCTTGACGTGTGTAGCCTCAAGTTTTTGCCTATTGCGCGCCACCAAGCATGTCTATAGCCGCTGACACTCCCAAGGGGTTAATAAAGCTAAGCGTGTCCTAAAACCTCTAAGTACACGAGTTTATCGCGAGCCCCTAGCTTGGTTTGGGTATATTTCAGCACTGGAATCAAAAGCGTGCGCATTAATCAAATCAGGACAATAGTATATCTCATCAGCAATATCATCCCAGCCTTGCCACTGAAAACGCACAACCTTCTCATAGCCAAACTGTTTCAGGTACTCTTCACGTTGATCTGCATCTTGAGGCCTCCACTCAATGGCAAGCACCTTCACCTTCAGTTTGCTCAATTCCATAGCTTCCGACGAACATTTCGCCACCCTCAACATCAACACTTGCAAAATGTCGACTCCATCTTCCCAACCTTCTATCGAAGTCAGAGGTTTGCAAGGTGCCTCAGACGCCGAACACCTGCCAAAGCCTCCAAATGACATGCTCTCGACTGGTTCCTTATATAGCCCCAGCTTTAAGTTGGTAGCCTTTCGACGATTCTGCTCCATCTCATCAAAGCAAGTTGTGGGCTCAAAAAGCCAACCATCCCACCCAAGGTACTGTTCAAACAGTCTATTGCTGAATTGAAGGCCATAGTATCCACCAATCTCCAAGTACCTCCCTGTATACTGTGGACTCGGATGCATGAAGAGTAGCTTGGCCAGGAGAAAATCGACTGTCTGACCTGCAAACCCAATATCAGTACCGTTGATCCGTACTTTTGGCACCGTGTCACTCCTACTCTTGCCTTGCTTGAGCATGTAGTCCATATCAGATGAAAGGAGGTGTTTATCGTCGCAGTTGAAGTAGAACATCCAGTAGTCCATGGGCTCCTCCGAATGTTCACCACCGCATGTGTCCATGATTTTTTCAGTTTGAGCTAAGATTACTGTGCAGTTATGGCATTTGAGGTAATCCTAAGGATTACTGAATCCCTACAGACAATGCATATACTGTATATCGATTATATCATTGTCATTTTAAGGAAACTATAATGATTAGTGATTAGGAGATGCTAACGGCACACAAAGGTACTCCCGACTGATGCCAGTTGTATATACCTGTAACCCACACTAATAGAGCATCAGCCTCAATTGTTTTTTAGAACAGAGGAAGGGATTTGGCAGGACACCAAATCAGCCAAAGGCTGATGCTCTACGGTTTCGATCCTCCAAATGCTCTTCGCCCTTTCTCTCTGGCCATTTTTGGTGCACCACATGAAGCCTGCAAAAACAAGCAACAACCATGGCACCCTCACCTCCGCTGCCGCCTCTTGGCTCCATTTCAGCCAATCACCTCACCTCTTCTCACCCAAGCATCCCGCACATGCCCCCTCCGCCGCTGCTCCCTCAAATCCCTACTCCTCCACACCGTTTGTGCCTTACTCCCCTCCTCAAATAGTCAGAAATGATGTTAACAAGATCTCCCAGTATCGATGGGGCCCATCTCTCTGTCCCAACCAAGAATATGCCCTCAGCTTCATATTCAACAACACCGCTGCAGGATGGAAGGTTCTTCTCATCAACAGAACCTGCGGCAGCAAGTCCCACGTTATGAGATGTACTGGCAATACGGCATCGTATTGATCATCGCCCCCCTCCTCCCATAACGACGACAAAAACCACAACATCATCGAGGCATGCCATTTTGACGAGGACATTGGCGATGATGCACTACGGAGATCACAGTTCATCCGCCAAATCAACTCATTCAACAAATTCACCCGGCGCACCCTCTTCATCTTCATCTCACCACAACACCTCCACAAATATGATGACCTACGGCGCTGTCTACTCCAGGTACACAAGCGGGGCATCTTCAGGTCTCTCATGCTCAACGAGTTCCATCTCATTGCACAACATGGCGTGGACTTCTGCCGTGAGATTCATCTTGTTTGCGAATGCTTTATTAAGGTGTTTGTACCACCACCTGCTCAATGCACAACATCGGTGCCTTCAAAAGGATGTCATCCATCACATTGCCTCCGGAGAATCGTGTTTGGGCATTGGCTCCATCGTTCCGCCAACGATACATCAATATGAGATTTGAGTTAACCTCTGCTCAACATTTGAGGCAGATGGCTAGAGCCTCTGGAGATACGGGCGTCGATCACGCCTGGCTCATATTTCAAGTATTATGTCAACTGCCGAGGGATATGCAATCTTACATTCAGAGACGTGGGAGGCTGGGTAGGCAGGGGCAAGATTCTGTGAGCCATCTCATTGTTTCTTTCGCTGACTTCATATACACTGCTGCGCAAATTGAATCTTCTGTTCACAAGAACAGCGACAATTCACACCTTGACGCTACCGAACAAAAAGCCGTGTATCTAGCCAAATGGGATGAATATCATGTCGTTTGCTCTCTTGTGACGCTTGATTTTGGCTGCTGGCATTTGCAAATTGAATTCTTCTGTAAGCATGGACTTCCTGTGCGGAGCCCACTACATCTAAACAACCCAACATATCCCCAGTGTAGAAACAAATGCCCAATCTGCAATCTGCACCGACTCTTGGAGCAAGACATTCAAACTTGTTTTCCTCTACGGCCTCATTCATTTCCTTGCTACGGATTATGCCTCCAGAGCATTCCAAACCAATCTTTTCCATCAATTTGTGCTCGCGAGCAAATCTTTCAATCAATTTGTTATTGCGTTTCACTTTCTCATTGATGCCACGAAGACTGGCAAAAGTCGCCCAGAGTTTGGGATAGCGAGATTTGATGCGAGAGATCCAATTTTTGTACATTTCCTCAGAAACAAGTGTTGTGTGTTGATCAATCCACCCAGAAGCGGCCTCCCGAAAAGCAGCCTCACAATCGTTTTTTATTTTGTCTAAAATAGGAGTCTCTCCATCAAGCAATCCCTCCTCGGCAAAAGTAAGACGGTTCTCTGCAGATAAGTATGCATGCAATAAGTCCCGCAACTTCCTCCGCCATCCACATGAATGTAGCACGTACGGTTGAAATGGCGTTGATCCCCTGAAAAGCTCAGAATACAGCCGGCTACGAGGTAATGGAGGCCCAAAGAACATGGGATCCCTGCTGAATTAAATGATCTAATTGACTGAAATGGCATGGTTAGGTTGGTACCACATATAGAGATACTGAAACCCTCCCGCCTATTGAATAGCTCAAACTGGAGCTTGTCAGCAGACACAAGACCTAACAAGATGTTGCTGTGATGAGTAGTCTTCAGGAGCTGAATGTCAAAGCAATAGAAGTGCTTGGTGTTGATTCGCTATGTCGTGAAGCCACTGATTGCGGAAATGGCTTCTTGAAAAGTAGATCTCGACCATTGGTTGGCATTCTTGGCAGCTCCCTTCTCAACAAACAGCTTGAGCCGTGTGCCCTCAGTTAAGCAAATGTAGTCAAGACATCAAGCAAGGATCTGAGGATTCGAAGGAGAAGGACGGCGACCGTATGCTCTCATTTGAGGCTGTATCACTGCGGCGGGCGCGAGGCTGCAAATCTAAGGAGGCACGGATGGCAGCAGCCGTTTGATTCTCATGCTTGACATGGTGATTGAGCTGGACGGAGAACCAGTTCTTGAAGTTGTTGAACTTCTTATCATCAAGAGCATCGGGTATGCAGGTTTGGATGCAACCGAGGCAGGCCCATTTGAAGAGAGGATTGTTGATGCACTGAGAGCGATTAGACACAGTAGAAGAGGCAGAGGCAGGAGTACATGTGAAAGTTGAAGAGGAGGCAGGTGTGGATGATGGTACATTTGACGATGGTGTGGGGATGGTTGTTGGGGGCGGCAGGTGTATCAAACAGCACTCTTTCCTGGCGTTAGGATGCTGTTGGAGGGGCGGCGGCGCTGGGAGGAGGCTGATTGCCATGGTGAGCGGCCGCTATGACATCAGAGGACGTGTGGTGCAATTGGGGTGGTTGGTTGGGATCGGCGTCGTCCATTTTTACTGCGTTGGAGATGATGGATGTGATGGATATCATGGCGGCGGCAGTGGATCCAAAAAGAGGGGTCGAGGTTCTGAGAAGAGGCCGAGGAGGCTCGAGCCTTTAGAGCATTTTTGCTTTGCAAAAATCCGTGTTTTCCCATAAAACGGCAGATTTCGGGCCCCAGTGAGTGGCAGTGACATCAAAATGCTCTGTTAGTGTGCTGTAACCCCCCATGTTTCAACGATTGAAGAAGGTTGCACTCAAAGAAGAGTTGGAACGTAAAAAAGCAAAAGCCAGGTATATCCAAAGAGTTTGTTGCGTCGCCAAGTACCGAATCACAAAGCAATTGCTCCGATAGAATTACAGAAGAGGATACTAAACCCCCCAAAAGTTCCAAGCAAGCAAATATTGTTCACACAATGGAAAGTAATACATTCCTAAATAATTTCTAGCATAAATTGTAGAATACACAGACTGTTGCACAGACCAGAAGTTTCCACATGGGCTATTGTCAAGTAGCAAACAAGACAAGCATGTCTTGGATTCAACCAAAGGTGCCCAGAAGGTAAATTGGGAGATGAAGCCGAAGGCAGTACCAATACCAATGTGTTTTCCTCTGCGCAAAATAATGGATAAATCGAGTGGATGTTCGTGGTGGAAAGGATGGATCCACAGGTACCAGTTTATGGGGCTGGTGGAGGTTGAGGCAGGAAGCATTCAATGCCAAACTGGAGAGGCCAGTTTGGAGCAGGAGGTGGGCTGCAAACCAAGACCGATGCTCCCACGGGCTGTGTGAACAGCCCAATGCCCAGCGAGCACCAACCATTCGTCGACAAGGAGTGGTCATCTCTTGTCCGTCTCGCCTCTGAGCGGGCCATGAGATTCCGAGCGGAGACATCAACCCCTCAGCTGCCAACTCCGAGTACCTCCGAAGACCCATCACCACGGCTTCGGAAAAATCTCCCAGTATCCCCATTGCATCTGAGCGTCAAGCTCTGTCATTTACTGCAAAGGGATCAAGGGGGAAGACACCGTCGCCTCCTGTGAGCCACTCGGTGGCTCCGCATCCACTCCCTTCTCCTCTGCACGATGAATCAGAACATCCTCATGCTCCGCCTTCGGCCGCATCAGCACGGGGGAAACAAGGGTGAGGATATCCTCCTCCCAAAGGCTCTCAGTCAATGGCACCTCCCTCGAAGCCATCCTCCTCTCCGCTGTCTCTCCCTCCTCCACATTTAGGGAAAGATGCTGCTGCACCAGCAGCAAAGCCAAGTTCTACTTCCTTGGCTCGGCGTCGAGAACAGGCTCGCAAACAACTTCATTTCTACGAGAAACACAGGGCCCGCTACCTCCGATTCATCTCCCGGCCCTTTCCTAGCCACACCTACGAGGAAATCAGCTCATACACCTACGAAGAACTCATCTCCCTTGCCCTCTGCCATACACTACCCAGTGAATGGGAGGCCATGAGTAAAGAGGAACTTTGTGTTCACATGCTGTACCTTCGAAGCACCTTGCTTGAACTCGAAGCAGCTGAAGCAGATGCCAAATCCAAGAGTTCTGGAGGGAAAGACGATCCCACCAAGATTCTAACTGAGCCCAAGGTCCAAGGTTCCACAGCCTGGAGCTGCACTGCTCCAGCCAAGCCTGATTCCAACAAGGACTTTTGCCCTCCAGCATTCAAGAGTGATGCAGTTTGGTATTGGTACTGGTTTTGTCCCTCGACCTCCACCAGCACCCAATTGGTACTTTTGGGCCCATCCCTATCTCTTGGCCCATCCTATCCACTGCCAACTTCTTTTGATTTCTACCATTATTTTGCGCAGAGGAAAACATATTGGCATGGCATTTTTAGTTGAATCCAAGACATATGGTTGATGGTTGTCTCATTTGCTACTCAACAACAGTTCATTTGGAAACTTCTCATTGGTTCAGCTGATTGATTTACTCTACAATATTGTGATTGGAATGATTGGAATTTATTGGAGGCGTACTACTTGTGGGAACAATACATGCTACTGTGGAACTTTTGGGGGTTTATTATCTTGTGCATTTTTATTGGAGCATTTGCTTTGTGATTTGGTACTTTTTGGCGACACAATACTTTGGATATACCTGGCTTTTGCTTTTGTTGCACCTTCCAACTCTTCTTCACTGCAACCTTCTTTGATCGTTGAAACGTGGGGGGGTTACATATCAGTCGGGAGTACCTTTGTGGGTCGTAGTGTCTCCTAATCACTAAGCATCATAGTTTCCTGACAATGTTAATCTGATATAGTATACAGTGCATTGTCTAGGGAGCAGTAATCCTTAGGATTACCTCCCCCTTGTTTCCCCCAGCTGATGATGCTGATTGCGGATCATGGAGATGTTCCGGTGCATCAATTGGGGTAGAAGGGAGTGGACGCGGAGGTGGCAACGAGGGATTCCCCTTCGACGGAGCCGCTGAGTGGCTCATATGAGGCAGGGGACTCCCCTCTGTACTTGATGGCGGAGGCAAAGACAAAAGCAATGGTGATGGGTCAGGTTCGGTGCGTTGGGAGGCTGGGGTGATAGGTGTGGATTCCGGTGATGTGCAGACGTTCGTGCTGGTTGGACATCAGGCTGTTGACGCAGCATGCAGCCCGGGCAAACATGAATCATAGGAAACAGTGGAGGTCACGATGGGCAGAGCAAATTGCGGAGGCATTTTGCTGTGGGAGACATTAACTGCAGGCTCGTGCAGATGGGTGGGCTAGGTTCGAAATTCCGGAAAAATTCTGGTCGAAATTCCGGTTCCGGACCATTTTCCGGGATTTTGAGTCCCGGAGTCACCG
>JALLPI010000890.1:0-21368 GCA_036939935.1 Cyclotella atomus
TTTTTTCGCCATCAAATTTATCATGGGTTACAATAAGTGTCAGTAGTAACACCAAATTGTTGGCATTCAGATTTTTTTTACGATTTTGCCAGATTGTCCACTTTAGCATCAACAAGACAGCAAGATGCACCATAACCAGCCGCAATACCTCGGAAAAGCTCTTGTTGCTTGTCATTGAGTTTTGTGAACTCATTGTCATAGAAAGAGATCACATCATTAAATTGTTTGCACTTGTAGCTTGAATCTCCATCTTGTGCAAGTATTATCGAATCCACCCTCAAGTCTAATGCTGTTAACAAACTCGAGCAAATCTTAGTATCTGCATCGGTGCAACCAGCTGGAGCGTTGTGGTGAACACAATCTCGTTCCTTATGCTCTGCTTCTCTACTCTTCTGCTCTGCTTTCCTTGCTTGGTCTTGTGCTTTCTTTCGCGACTACATGGTTCAAGTCAAATGTCATGTACAGGTTGATGTGTCGATTCAGTATTACTTACCTTTAAAACTAGAGGTGCAAATAAAGAGTCTCAAAAGGTAAATTTAGGCGCAAGAAAATCCTCACCGTCAATCTGATCTCCACCTTCCACGTTAACGTCAACATCCACATAGATCATTGATGTCGATGTCATGCAGTCTACATTGCTGTGAGTTTCTTTTGAGCAAAAGACAATCCCCAGCCTAAGAAGCAGCAGCGCAAGCTCACTACGTCCATGCTGGGTGGCAATGCCAAGTTGCAAGAGTGGTTCTTACAGAAGCAGTTGAGGTAGGGGTTTAGTTCGTTATTGCTGGTGGTAATTCATATTTAAGGTACATGTTTTATATCTTCTAGCCTTACTTCCTATATTTGCTTACTTTTAGAAAAGTTTTGGTCAAATTGGTTTTTGGTAAAGTTCTGGTTGAATTTTTACTTTCTTAAGTACTTTACTTTGCTTCTTTGTGGCAAATGGTCAAAATCCTAACTTCTACTTTGCTTCCTTTTGGCAAATGGTCAAATTCTTTATTTCTCATTTTACTTCCTTTTTGTCGATTACCCACGGCATATTGGTTATGGTGTCTACAGTTATCATACTATACAGCCCCATTTCATTCTTCTGTCCACATTTTGCATTCTAAGAGAGCATCTATGCCGCTTTGCTCCTCTTCTCTTTGCAACAACCCGCAGGCGCTCTTGTGCTCTGCATAATGAGCTTTAGCACACTTTCTTGAGCAGTACACGATGAGCTGACAATCAGAACATTCACATATTTTCTTCCTGTCTTCAACCTTACCACAACAAGTACACGTGGTAGTCTTTGTAGTAGTCTCTTTCAAGTGCCGATACAACTCTTTCAAGCGATCACAAGGGATGTGACGATGGAAAAAAATACTATTTCATACGGGCAGTCTAAGACATCGAGAAGAGTTTTGATGAATTCTTTCATAACCTCCATTGTCCGTTCACCATCAAATTTATCACGGGCTTCAATGTATGACAGTAGCTGAGCAAATTCGAAACCTGTGATTGTCTTTGTTGTCAGATCTTTTTCTTTAGCATCAGCAAGACACCAAGCTGCACCATAACCTGCCGCCATACATCGGAAAAGCTCTTGTCATTTGACATCGAGTGTTGTGTACGCATTTTCGTAGAACGAAACAATCACAATGCAAAAATATCTTCTTCCGTCGTATCTCGGCCTCGGGCGAGTATAAGAGAAACCACCCTCGTTTCATATGCTTTTGCCAAACTCAAGCAATCCCCTTTCAGATGCATCGGTGAAACCGGCTGGAGCGGTGTAATGCTTACAATCATGTTTCTCCTGCTCGTTCAAAGCTTATTTCTTTCGTGATGGCATGGTTCGAGTTTGCTCGGGAGGAGTTTAGCTTTGCCCTTTTTCAACTGAAAGGTATTTAAGAGCAAATAAATATGCATCTACCTCTGAAAATCTATCGATAGATAGAACCCGGTTCATGGGAAGGCCCATCAAAGAGGCTCAGCAAAGAGCACAAAGGAATCAGAAATAGCATAACATCCATCCATCATGGGCGAAACAATCCACATCTCGCTGGGATCCACCGCCAACGCCATCTCTTCCCACCTGCTCAATCTCTACGGAGCCGCCGCCACTTCATCTCCATCCGTCGATGGCTCATCTGCCGAGAGAGAAGAATCATTATGTGATCCCCTCGTCACTCATGAAATTGCCAATATCAACACCGATGAATACAGTGTTGTCAACTACTCTTCTTCTAAGAATACTAGGCAAAGATGTCTCCAGCCGAGAGCAATCTTTGTAGATACACGTGACAACTTTTTTGCTCCCTCGCAATGCATCACTCAACTAGAGGGGATCACCTCGTGGTCGGGCGAGGTGCAATACCATCAAGTTGGCAACATCGAAACTAACGAGGATATTGTTGCATTTCGCCAGAAATCAATGAGGCTTTCTCAAGATCGTTTTGCTTATAATGTGAAAGATGTGAATGGCAGTGATGGAAATTCAAGACACGAGCAGTGGGATTCCGAAGAAGAAGAAGTCGAAGAGGAAGAGATGGAAGAGAAACGAAGGAGACTGGAACAAATGGAGCATCGGAATGCGAGAATGAGACAGGAGTTGAAGAGTGATTTGGAGGTGTTTTGGGAGGATGCTTTTTACAGTGATGGGGGGCAGCAACTACATCAGCAGCAGCAGCAGCAGCAGCAGCAGCAGCAGCAGCAGCAGCAGCAGCAGCAGCAAAATGAACATCAGCACGAAGGTGAAAAAACGCCCAATACACAACAACACAAAGCAGCAGATGTATATCCTACAACATCAGAGCGTCCAATACACTGGCACCAATATCTAACAACACCATTGAACAACAAGTATCAACTCCCTCTCCCATTCGACTCTTCCAACAATACCAATTCCTCCTATTCCATGGGATACTACTGCGCATCTAACAATCTAAACAGCAATCTAACCGCATGGCGACACGATTCCATGTCGGAATCTCTACGTAAATTACTAGAAGGATGTGATCAAATCAAGGGATTTAACTTGGTCGTCGACGGTGGAAGTCATCCCTCCTTCGGGGTGGATACTACCGCAATCATGAATTGCACCGGTCCAAAGAAGAGATGTTTTAATTCCGGTGGAATGTATGCAGGATTGGCTACCTCCCTATTGGAAGAATTGCAAGAGGAATGCAAGTCTGCTGGACGGATGGTTGTTTTAGTCGATTCTGTACCGATGGATGCCGCTGCTATTACCCAATATGATGAGGATGGTGGGGAAAAAGAGAAGGAATCGACTGCAGTAAAGCAGTTTCAAAGCCGTCTAAATACAGGGTTGACATTACACGGTCTATCTTCCAATGCGGATGTCTTTCTCCCCGTTTCGATAGAGGGGGCACACGCTGCCTTGTTTGGAGAAAGAAAGTCGTCATCCAATAACCGAATGTTGTTTGAGGGAAGTGCCGCATTGGCATTGGCTTTAGAGGCTTCGACTCTTACGTATCGTCTTCGATCTAATGTCAGTGCACAAAGACGTTCTAATGATTTTGGATCGAATAGGAGCAGACTTGGTATACAATCGGGTTTTTATCAAGGATCTGCATCATCATCGAGTAGTTATAGCGGTGAATCGTTTGCATCGGCATCTTCGTTGACATATCACGAGTTTTTGGCGTGTGTGCGATCTTCGTCGGATAAAAGGAGGAGTATTTTAGAGTTAGATGCCATGATGCATCCTTTATCTTTTCCTGCTGCTGCTTTTGGGCAAGGTGCTGACATCATGTCATCGAATATATTGGCATCACTCATGGCGGCTGGTGTAGTTAGTGGTGGAGGTGGAGGCAATCAAGATCTTGGATTTTTACACCAAAAGCTGACAAAGGGCACGAGTATGGAACAGATGCAGATGGAACAAAATCGAAATTATAGATCTACTAGAAACTATTCATCTGGTAGACAATCTGGTCCTGGTGAATGGTTGGAAGATTGCAGTAACGGTGGTTTGCTCGAATCACTGTCTGGACATTCTAACTTTGGAAGGAGAGTTGACCATCATCACTTTGCTTTATCATCATCTTTACGAGTTGCATCGACTGATGTCAAGAAGTTTACCCTGACTAATACTTGCGGTACAAGCGAGTTCCTTCGTCCAATGATGGAGAGCATGGGTGTACAGTATCGTCCAGAAGTGAGCTCTGGAGTAGTTGTCAAGGATACAGTTGTGGATTTGACAGAGGTTGGTTCGTATTGGAACTCGATATTCAAACGAGTCAAGCTTCCTAAAACACGGAATGCAATTCGGAGTGAAGACCAGGCAGCTGCTCCTTCGGCTCAACAAATTGCAAATCATACGCCAATTCTCTCTGTTATTGGAAACTCCACACGAAGTTATCCGCGCCTTCATTCCATCTCCTCTGGTTTTGTTGATTCATTGCACTCTCGGAAAAACATGGGTTACCTTGCACGAGATGTCATGTCTGGCATGGCCCCAGAAAAGGATGATTGCGAAGATGCTTTGGAGTACTGCAGAGAGCTGGTGGATGTATATGAACCGCCGGTAGGTAGTGGTTTGATCAGTGGCGAAGATGAGAATGATATGGATGGTGCATATTTCGATGAATAAAAGTTCAAGTAATATTGTCACGCAATGCATAACTTTGATTGCATAGCTCAAAGTAATCATTTTAATACGATCTATTGTACAACAGCGTTCAATGTGATAGCATCATTAAGAGCAAAAACAAGCCTCAAACTCTTTTCTCAACAAACCATCGTCCAACCACTTTCCAATAACAACAATCTTACAACATCTCGTTTCACCGTCTTTCCAACACAATCCATCACTGGCCGGTGTAACATCCCATAAATCATTGACAGCTTGGACAATGTATCGTCTTTGGTCTAGATTGTTTGTATCGTCTATATATTTGTTGATGAATTCTGGATCATTATCATCCAAAGTGTCTAACCTAGAATGCTGTACAGATATCACTCCTTTGATTCTATAGATTTGTTGATTGCGATTAGTGGCCTTGTCAATCTTTTTAGAGTTTTCAACATTACTTTGTTGCAATCTCGCCTTCAAGACACTATCTTTCTCATCTTGATGAGGCCACAAGATGGATGCCAGCCATGAATTCAATTTATGCAAGTCTACAGATCCAATGTTGAATAGTGCAATTGTGGATATTGCAGATGTATGTCGATGTTGTAATGTTGTTGAAGCTGTTGTTGGTGGTGATGATAACGATGATGGCGCTGCAAAAGTAGAAGCGTCATTGCATATCCCACAATATTGCTGAGAGCACATGCACTTAACATCCACGCATTGTCCTCGCATCAAGCTTTCATACGCATCTTCTACCTCCTTGATACGTTCTGGATTGAAACATTGAGTATCTAATACCCAATGTATATCATCCATACTTGAAAATGTCGTCAGTATCGTCGGTGCTGTTGGATTGATAGCCTTGATTGCATCAAGCACTTTCTGAATAGTTGTAGAATGATCCTCAGATTCTTCTTCCTGCCTCGACTCAAGAAGATCAATCTTGTTTACTAAAATCCGATCGGCAAATGCAATCTGTCTCGCGGCTTCATCAGCACCACCCCTTTCCACTTCTTCTCCAACATTAGTTGAAGACAACAAAGAAGAAGAAGAAGTACTCTCCAGCTGTCCCAACACATTCACAACATCCACCACCCCCACAATCCCATCCAACCTCAAACGACTCCCAAGCGCCTCATCCAACCAAAACACACTGGCCACCGGACCTGGATCTGCCATTCCCGAACACTCGATGATGATATAATCTAACGAATTGGCCTTTTTGTCCAAGAGTCTTTCTAAAGTTAATACGAGAGAATCTTTGACGGTGCAGCATACACATCCGTTGGGTAGCTCGATCAGATCGGATAAAGAGGAGTTGTCTGTGCCGTCTTTGGCTATTATGGTTTCCACCGAGAGCGATGAGGACACACCGTTGTTGCCGATGCTGCCTTCGCCGAATTCATTTTCGATGACGGCAATTCGGCGATTGTGCTGTTTGGACGTGAGTATGTTTTTGAGGAGGGTTGTTTTGCCGGAGCCGAGGAAGCCAGTGAGGATGGTGACGGGTACGGCGGAGGAAGGGCTGTCGATGTCGAGTAGGGTGGGGATGACGTCGTCGCTGTCTGAGTCTGACATTGTTGTGTGTGGGGAGAGAAAGAGGTTTCTGCCCTCTGAAAACTGCTTTTGGATAAATATCAAGGTAAAACAGTTCAATTAAAATGTTGTTACCTCTAATGAAATAGTTAATAATCATCCATCACTCATTTCTCTCCCCTGATCAGAATGCCATCAAAAAAGAAGAGCAAGGGTAAAAAGAAGCCCTCCACCCAGACCGACAATGGTATTGATGTACAGAATATCAATGCACCATCATCTTCGTGTTGGACTGCCACTGAAGAATGTGCCTATTATGCAAAGTTCGGTGAGTGATTTGCAATCATATGATGCAGATGAAGATGTGCTCTATTGATTCATTAAACGAGAGCTGTGAATTAATGATACATGATTCTTACCACTGTGTACTTCGTAACATGTCAATGCTTGGCAATGTCAATCCATCACCACATCAGGATGTCACATTGCCAACATTGCAAGTCAACTCCCTACAACCGGATCCCCAAATCGAAAAAAGTGTCCAGCACCATCAACCTGCTCTCAATACAATGAAATGTATTCCAAAGCCTTAAAAAGTCACCCCTGGCTACTCGGTATTGAAAGATTCGATCCGAGCGATTACAACCCACAAGATTTGGAATGTATCCCCGAAATTGGATTGGATGACGGCGAGGATTCAGTTTCAGATGAGGAGGAGGACCAAGACAATAATATTACAAAGTGCATGACTTTAACATTGACAAATATCAAGAATGTCACAAATATTTGCTTTGTTTCCGTTTGGGATGTAGATTTATGTGGTGGGGATGGGAAAGTGTTGCAGAGTGGTTGGAATGAAACGAAAATACGTACTGATGATGATGGGGCAGCAGATGGAATCACAACAATTAGGAGAAAGTGCACCACGTTTATTGTATTGTGTCCTCCTCGAACTTTTGTGCATCTATGTTATTTGGCACCCAATCAATATAAAGTCAACCACGGTGAAGAAGATGTTGATGATGGACGTAACGGCGGCAAGGTTGCAATAACGAGTTGGTCTCAAGTGGATATTGAAAATGATATACAACCGTGGTCACGTCATGAGAATATAAATGATGAACACTCGGCACGGATTCATTTTCCATTCAAAAGCTTGGATGTTGAGCAAAATAATGCAACACATGACACATTGACCGCATCATCTACAGAACAGAAGATGTTTCAATGTATACAATCGGAGAATGGGCAACTCACACACTTCTTTCATGGAAACTATCATGCAATAGACTTTGCCTGTCCAATCGGTACACCGTTATATTCACCGATTGATGGGGTAGTCGTCGATGTACACGAATGTACTGCCAAAAACATAGCAAATGAAGTCGGAGGATCACTTGTTTTGAGCTGTACTTCCAAAACACCAAAAGAAGTCAGTGGCATAGCGGCTACCAATCTATTCCATTGGAATTCAATCATGATTCGTTCCAATGACGACAACAACCCACTGTATATTGAATATGTTCACATCAAAAGCGAAAGCTGTATAGTCAAACCAGGAGAACATGTATCCAAAGGTCAATTGATATGCAAGAGTGGTTCAGTGGGGTTTAGTCCCACGCCTCATTTGCATTTGTGTGCGTATAGAAGTGGTGACGATGGAGCTGCTAGTGTACGTGTTCGTTTTGAATGTTTTGGGAAGGATGGAGACGCTTTTTTGCCTGTTGCAGGGTGTTGGTATGATGAATGTGGATTGGTTCGTTGCAGTGAGGAGTTCGATTGGTTTGTGTCATTGAAGTCTATTTATCTGTAATTGAAATTGATTAGTCAGACATATTCAGAAAATGGGTTCTGAAGTTGTTGTTACATCCTTAATGATAAGATGATATGTCAAAGCAAAGTGCACTGAATGATCGAATGAGTCCAAATTGAATTTGGAATTAGTGGTAAGGTAAACTAACTATGAAATGGAAATCGAGGTATCTTTATGATAAATAAAAAATGACAGGATAGATCTTGAGCTCTTTTCTTTATTCCCTCTACCCTGACGCTAACGCTGACGGCTGACGAAGGTCAATGTACTTGGATTGCACCGCCGCAATACCCGGTTCCCTTGATTGCCTTCAACATTCTGCGATACTATTGTTTTCAGTTGTGCTGAAAAGGATCATCAACATATGTGCGAGGCCACAAGACATATTAATTTATCAGACGTTTGTCAAAATGGGCATCCCTCAACTAGCAGGTGCATCGACAATAGGAGGAGAAGCTTGGCCGCCCTCTTTATTCTGTTTCCTAGCTGCAATGCTAGCTATACTTATTCAGAATCGTCTTGGCGTGCTAATCAATCTGGCTGCTTCGTTCATCCAAGCAGATTACGGCATGGATGCTCCAATAGATATTTGCAAGTGTCATCTATCCAATTAGCATCTGCAAAAGAAGAGTACTACGATGCATTGCAAGACGAGGTCATAAAAAAGAGACGGCAAAAAGGAATGCAACATCAAAATAAAGCTAAGAAGAAACGGAATAAGCTTTTGAGAGAGCACTTAAAAGTTCAGATCGCTACCACCAACTTCAATGATGCCAGAAAGAGCAAACGCAGAAGAAAACAGCATGCCCGAGGCAGTAAAACACTGTCTACTTCAACAGTTGCACAAATAATAACCGGTGAAGGTACAGAGCCTTTATCACCCACACAATCAATGCCTCCATGGCTTGCTAGATATGAGCAAGAAGATTTTGAACAATACAATCATGATCAAGAACCTGCAATTTCCGAAGCACCTCCCCAATCATTCAGTAATGAAATAATTGCAGCTCAGAAGCTGAAGAAATTAGAACAAGCCATGTCTGGAGTATTCATAGATGATAGACCGCATTCCACATCAATATTCAGCTCCAATGAGATCTATGATGTACTGGACAGTATACGGGTGTCATCTCAAAACAATGTCAATTTAATCATCGGATGTGCAGACTTTTTGTATCTGATGCTTACACTGGAAGAGAATGATGAAGTGCGTGATATCAAAAGTGATCTGGATGACGTTTTGCCCAGGACTTTGATCATGACACGAGATGTTTTGGTAGCTGCAGCCTTTCATTACTGTGACTGTGTTAGAGCTAGGAAGGGCGGCATTTATGATGTTGTAAAAGCTTTTATGGAAGCTGGTGGAAATGGAAGACTAATACAGAATCACCAGGATAAACAGCAGCAGCAACAACAGCACGACAACTTGATGATACTGCCATCTGTGAACAACAATGCAGATACTGTTGAAGAGACAGCCATTGTGATGACAAAAAAGACAATCCATCGACGAGGCAAGTCCCCAATAGAAAAGTATGGAGAAGAAACCGTAAGAATCGCAGCAGGTGCCGCCAAACTGAAACGTGCTGAAGTGATGGCCACTGCAGTGAATACCAAGTATGATTCTGACAAAAGTCGAGTTAGAAGAAAATCAATCACTGCTGACAACTTGTCTGTGGATGCATCCATATTACGTAGCTTTCTGGTCTCACTATCTGAAGATTGGAGAGCATTGGTCATTCGAAGTGCCGCCTGCCTCTATCGCCTTAGAGGGATTGTAGACGAAGGAAACAATTCAATCAGCAATGGCAGATTGGTGTACTCAACGACCTCTATGCAGACCGCTCGCGATGCATTGAAAGTTTACGCGCCACTGGCTCAACGAATGGGCATGCAACGATTGAAATCACAGATTGAAAACACTGCATTTAGAATACTGTATCCACGGCAGTACGATGTGTCATCGGCACTGCATGATAGGGATCTGGTAGAGATGAATACAATCATTCAAGTTTTGACCTCAATGATTGAACAACTGCTGATGAGTGATAACATATTCATGGCAAATATTGACAATATCAGTGTTTCATCGAGAGTCAAAGAACCATATTCGCTTTGGAAGAAGATCCTGCGGTATAGAAAGGAAGCAGTGAAACAAAGCCGAGCAACAGGCAGCGGCAGCACTTTTATGCCTCCAACCTTATCAACGAGATGGGTATCAGATGCTGTTGCTCTTCGCGTCATACTACGTGGGAAGCAAATGCCTATGGAAGATGAAGAGTCCTTGAGGACACGAGAGAAGATGCTCTGTTACTTCGCACTTCAAATGATCAGTGATGTGTGGCCGGCATCTGAGGCAAATGTTGCAAAAGACTATATCAAAAACCCGAAGGTAGAGTAGGCCGTGTCCTCTTGAGCAAATATCGTTTACCAAGACTTGACTCATGTACATCTTTTCTGCTCATCGCATCTCTATTCAAGCCTAATGGATATCAAAGTCTACATTATACTGCTGCGTTGATAATAAACGGAGATGAGTGGCCATTTGAAGTGCAGGTAAGGATGTTATGGTGTAACTGAAATCTTCTTAAATTGGCTGATACTTTTCGCCCCATTCTAATAGATTCGGAGCGAAGAGATGCATCGTATAGCAGAGTACGGTAAGGTTCTATTTGTGCAGCTTAATTTCTTTCCTATACTTTGGCCAACATCAAACTCTTCATCAATGCGTAGGTGTTGCAGCACACTGGGATTACAAACTCCAAAGGAAGATGCCAAATGCCCTCGGCGAAAGCACTTATGAAAAACCATTAGCACTTCCAGCAAGTATAGATGCAGAATTGGCAATCGAGCCGACTCCCGAGCTAAATGATATTATCATAGAAGCCCCATCCGTGGCATCAAAAGATCGAGTTGGATCCTACATTGATGCACTGACAACATCTCGCGAAAGTCTGGTGAAAAACTATGTGTTCATATTCGTATCATCAACTGAGAGTGCTCTTGATGGACGAATCATAAGTCTAGACCCCACAGCGAACCTTTGTTCCGACGTGTTTAAGCAATATGGAGGAAACGTAACACCGGAAATTCTGAAAGAGATAGTGTTGTATCGAAACGGAATTAGAATATCACTCAATGATGACCTTACCAATGGTGATGTACTGACGTTGACACCAGAAGTTATAGATATGATTGAGTTCTAATGTGTCATTTTTACTTTACTCTCATCCTTAGTAATATTAATATATGCAATCTGCGGTCACCCTATCACAATTCACATCGCTTTCTCTTGGTGGCCTTCTTGGTCTCAGGTAGGTCTTCCAAGGATACTCTTCTTGGCATCATCTGAAATTGAGGGAATTCAGTCAATTTCACAGGAGCAATCAAGTCGATCGATGTGAAAATGCTTGTCGGATATTGAGCGTCAGGATCAGAGTAGGCCTCTAAACAGTTGACCCTTGCTGCCTCAAGTGCAATGTCTTTGGCTCGTTGACTGAACTTGGAAGCAAACTCTGATAGACGAATTTGATCTTCCCTCCTCGGATAAGCGTCACTATTCTCTCGAAGGTACTGTTGGATTGAAAAGACGGCTTTTCTTGCAACCATGCGGTGTATGAGCCTTTCCCTAGGGATCAATTGCTCGACTTTGGGACGTTCAAATTGAGAATCATCAATATCAACAACTGGAGGTATTGGTTGATACACATAGACTGTGGGCTCTGCAAAAGCAACTTGTCTGGTTGCGCTCCTCGAGAGGACTTCCATGAATGCGGTTAGACCAACAATGCTCTAAGCCACTAAATAGAATTGGTTTATAATAATGTGAATGTCGAGAATGAAGTTTTGGAATTGATCTGGGATCTGCCAAGAGCTGATCCATCAAGCAATGCAGCGCAGTAGATGGGCCAACATCGTCAGCACAATCGCAAGAAACAAACAGTGCCAGATCGACACGTGAATGCAAGAAACTAGAAGGGAAATTGAAATCGTAAGCTCGATTATTCTTGCGAGGCTGATCGAAAATGCACTCACAAGGCCTCGTCTATCTCACGCCTGCATAGCGATTAGCGAGACGGATGTCATTCTTATGTAGCTGTACACACTCAAAAACTCAAGCACTTGGATCGGGCCCACGAGCAGAGACCTCTCCGAAGACTATCACAAGGGAAGATTTTAGCGTGTTGTGTCACCCAAGGTACAATAGAATAGATCCCAAAAACATATTCATATAAGTATAAAGGAAGAAGGCCTCTTTAACTTGCGCGTCACCCTTGTTTTGATCGACTCCACTGACTGAATCAAGGACAATCACGATTTCAGGGTTCTTCTCTCAAGCCTCGAGAGCATCGAGCACGAAGCAGCGTCACGAGTCACGAGGTACCAAAGGGCAGCATAAGTAGGGCGTAGGAAGTCATTAGAAGGAGGCCGCTTTCCTCTCGCTACGCCACGCCAGTTAATAAAATGGTCTCGCGTGAACTTCCCCAACTAGTAGTTAAATGAGCGCCATGCATCAGTGCCAGCGCCTGTGTGTTTTGTATTTCATTAAGACGATCACAGCTTTGAGGTTTGTCAGTTGTTTCAGTACCGGAGTTAGTTATTAGGGATAGATGTTCAGATATTCTTCCATGTGATTATGAAGGCCACCATCCCAAGAATGATGTTCAAAACAAAAGGCAGTTTCGTTCCAATCCATCTCTGTATCAATATCACAGCATAGTTCATTGTACCGGCGTCATTCAACGAGCTCCACTCTTTTCCTTTCAAGTACAGCATTCCATAAACAACGGGGCAGATGATCCTCAACAAAGCCAACATTGATGCTTTCTCTCCCTGCAGCTGTCCTTGTTTCACCCCCATATCCGATGCAAGTGATGTCATTGCCGTGGAGGTCCCAATCTTTTGACATCCACTGTACAAACCAATGCATCCAGCAACAAGTACTAGTTTGTAGTTTGAAGTAAGTAGAGCCGTTGCAGGGAATAAAAATGATGATGCAATCGCAAGCAATGTAAAATTGCGCAGTCCAAGCTTGCTAAGAAGGAGAGGCAAACTCAAATTGGAAAAGATGCCAAGGACCCCAAACAGAGCAACAAGCGAACCAAATGCCGATGGAGACAGGTTCCAATATTCTTTGGCAAACAGCTGAAACACATCACCCATAAACATCGGAGCACTCTGAAGCATGAGTAGCACAGCCAAAGTTCGCATCTTGCTTCCATAGTAAAATAACAGTTGCATACTTGACAGTGTAGCCTCCATCACTTTTTGTTTCAACGTTTCATGACCCCACGAATGAGGATGTGTGGCTGCTGATTTCTTTGCACTGTTCGAAAGATCAATGCTCTCCATCATACGAAATGCTCCATTGAGTACCCCCAGTACTGAAAATACAAGAGAGCACCCGTATGCCAACCTTTCGCCCCCTTCTGCAAGTCTACCACCAATCAATGATCCAGACAAAAACCCAGTGGATACTACTGCAGCCTGTCTACCAAACACGGCACCCATCTTATCCTTGGCATCCTTATCATCTTCTCTCGAAGCACTTGCAAACAAATCAGCAATGATTGCATTCGTAATAATGACAAGAAACCCACCAACTACCCCATTCACCACCTTAGAAATGCCAATACTCCAAACACACGGATGCAGTACCACAAGTGCATTACTCAGAACCACCAACGAATACAATATAATAGTAGGCACTTTCCTACCAAAGGAATCAATCCAAACACCAAGTAATGGAGATGCGAATAATTCAATAGATGCAGATATGGAAGATAGAATTGATAATAATTGAATTGCCTGCGATTGCGGCGATTTGTTGGATGATGCAGTATCACTGCTTTTGGCCAAGTTGGTTAAATGTCGCGTGAGTGAAGGTAGAGGTGAAAATGCCACGATGGATATGGATGCCACTATTAGGAACGATGAAAGGTGCAGTGTGTTGAGTGCGGATGTTCTTTGGGTTGTAAAGTCGTTAGAAGGAGGTGCTGCAGCTCCTCCCCTGGTTGAGAGTGATGAAGAAGGTTGATGAACGAATGTATGTGTTCCCTGGTAACCCCTGATAGTATGGACATCACTGTTGCGTGATTTACTTCTTGCTGTCTTTCTTTGATGAATTGTATTGCATGACATGCATTGGGTGAATTCTTAAAGTGAGAGGGAGCGGTTAGACCTGTTACTGTGTGTTTCATTACAAATCATGCAATGCATATATTGCCTTTTCAAACGACAGCACAGAGATAATAAGGCAGAGTAATAAACACATACCATCACTTTTCACACCCTTAACTTTTGAGATACCAAGTCCGATGACTTTTCTTTGTACTGACGCTGAAATGAGTGAGAGCGATTGAGTTCAATATTGAAAACACCATCAGGACTCGATGACGATGACCTGCTAGAGTGAAAGCATCGCACAACCTATCAAAGAACTCACCCTGGCTTGTGTGCGATCTCTTCGCTTTGGCGCACACCAAAAGAAGGAAGAATCTACTGATGTTATGTTGCATATTTGGAGGCTTGTGGGAGCCTCTTAGAACTAGTAGCCGCGTGATGGAGAGAATGAAAATGATTGTAATCTTATAGGTATAATATGTATTGTACTGTGATATTATTAAAATAATTTCTGCCATTTACCTTTAAATTAGTTATTCTTTTCAATTCATATTGACTCGAAGCTTCCACAACGACAGCCTCGCTCAGGCCTCAGTCTTCCTAGCAGATGCTACCATAGCAAGCGGCGGCACCTCAGTTAAGCCAGAGTCAACAGGTATCCTGCTCTCCCTTTTTGTTCACTGCAACGTCTGCAATAATTGACTCGTATATTAGAGCAAGCAGCATCACGTCAACTGATATGAACATAACATGAACCGATTTCTATCAAAATGTCAAAAGCCACAGCTCCAGCGGGCAGCGTCATTCATCCACACTTGTTATTCAGGAAGGGATATTGCTACTCATCAATTAGACGCCGTCTCCATCTGCAATTTGTCTCCTCTGTACACCCCAACAAATGTCGTGCCATCATCAAGCCATTGCAAAAGTTTCTTCTCAACCATATCATCATCAGCCACACCCACACAAACTGCAGATCCAAAATCCAATACCGACCAAGACAACAAAAGCAACA
This sequence comes from Cyclotella atomus, assembly GCA_036939935.1. Classification (NCBI taxonomy): domain Eukaryota; phylum Bacillariophyta; class Thalassiosirophyceae; order Thalassiosirales; family Thalassiosiraceae; genus Cyclotella; species Cyclotella atomus. The sequence continues at coordinate 15,064 of JALLPI010000890.1, forward strand.
AAGATGATACACATTCCAAAAAGAAGGACGACTCCAACATCTTCCTCGATAATCTCGGTAAAATCTTTCTCTCGACCATAGCACTCGTCCTCCTTTCTCTCCTTCGAAGTAATAAAAGCAACAATGCCAAAGCGGCCCTTCGAGAAGATATCGAATCCAATGCCTTATTGGATCCTTTGGAAATCTCCGATTTGAGGGATGCCAACAGTGATTTCTTCACGCTAGAGGTCTGGGAAGCGATTGTGCAAGAGTTTGTACAGAATGGGCATGTGGATAGAGTGACGTATGGCCAATTCATGAATACTGTATTGACTGTATTGAAGAGGAAAGTGGGTGAAGGTGCCACTGTTCAATTTGGCCATTTGATGGATCGTGTGGTTGTCAAAGAATTGGAGAGGAGGCAGCAGCAGCAACAAAAGGTTGAGGCGGGGAATGACAATGTAGAAGTGCCTCTCTCGTTTTTATTAACGGCTCTTTCCCTCGCGATGAATAGTACAATTGCCGATCGAGTCAAGGCTTTGTACAATGTCATGGTCCTGTCGGATAAAGGTAATGCCATTGATGACACTTCGGCCACGGAGCAAAAGGTGTCAATGCAACGAGTGGAAGAAATGATACAACATCTTCAGAGTACTTGTCAGTTGGTCCCCGATGCACAAATTGTACCGACTGTATCCAATATACCGTATCAGATGTATCGTGTGGGAGATGGAGCTGAATTGACGAAAAGGGCGTGTGAGGGTCTTGGTCTTGTTGGAGAGGATGGCAGAGGAGGTGCTGCTGCTGTCGATTTGGAGGATTGGTATGCTATCTTGAAGAGTAGATCGGTTTGTGCCTGGGGAGAGTGTTATGTCAAGAAGGCAGATAGGTTGGCTACTAGTGATCGATGAAATGTTTTCAGTTTTGTAGATACTTGATCGAGGAGAGGCTACGCACTGCTTCTGTGGCTTTGCAGATGTAATGCTCATGTTGACTTTACATCAGACTCGTTGCTACCAAGAGATAGGTTGCTACAATGATATGAATATCCCGCCAGCTAGAAGCAATTCAACACACTCCAATGCGTAATGTTCAACACCTGCGCAATGGATACTGTTCTGGTTTAGTTCTATGATGCATCAGTGGAGAATCGTCGTTGACTCTGATAAGAATGTAAGATATCTGATTCATATACCATTAGACTCTTTGGTAGACAGGCTGGTCAAAGTGCAGTAGTCATTTCGTCTTGACATCAAACCCATTCATTAAGTTACCATATGAATAATTCAATATGAAAGCTCAGCAAGCAATACCAAGCGTCAACAAGTGCCTTTTCAACCCCTCCAATGCATAATCCTGCTCCTCGCATTTAAGAACAATCAACACCTGCGTAGTCAACTCCGCCACGGCCTGATCCCAACAATCATTCTCTCGAGCACTACGAAGTATGGCAGCGCACGAATCGGCAAGCTTGGGCACCTCTCTCGACAATGCAAACAGCGTATCCCCCATTTCCTTGCGTTGAGAGTACGGCGTCGGAATGTGAGGGTACCTATAAGCATCCTCCTGCTCGGTGCGATCGACCTTGAAACGGACCCGACGATACTGCTCTGGTTTCAGTTCCATGATGCCTCGAAAGAGAGAATCATCATTGGCACCACCACCGCCGGTCGATACACCGCTCATGGTGCGGCTCATTAGCAAATGATCTCGTTTTCGATTCGGTGTGCTGGCGGTGGAGATGGCGGACATGGCCCCAGGAGTGTTTGGCGACCAATGCGAGTCGGGCGTGAGGACATTGAAGGTATTGTAAGGTCGATAGTTTTGAGTGTTGACCGACATATCTTGGGATAGAAGCGTGGTGAAATTGTTCATTTCACTGAGCGGTGGGGCGAGCTTCCCGGGCTCGTCGGAAACAAAGGCATTGACTGCAGGGTAGACCATTGTCCCGATACTTCTCATGACGGTCGATTGATAGGGACAGGTATGGTTCTGTTTGGGCTGACCGCAAAGCTTGCAGCGATACTTGACTTTCTTGCCCTTTTCACGAATACCGAGCAATGCACCGTTGAGATTGTGATTGTTTGGCGTGCTGGGAGTGACAGGAGCGCAATAATTATTGGAGTCCTTGCCGCCCTTGCTACTATTGAGAGTCTTTCGATCATGAACAATGACATCGTGCAGCTCCACATCCCAAGAGATGCAATGCTCTTTCAAAAAGTATCTCGAGGATAGATCGTTCTCGTATGCTGCCTTTTCATCCTTCTCCTTCTTTTGACTGGGTGTCAATTCGGCATCGGACTCGAAGGATACAGTACGACGGGGTACGCTTCCGCCGAAAACGCAGAGGGAGGAGTGGACACGACGTTTGGCAATCGTAAGTTGCTGATCGGTGGGAAGGTAGCTGCCGTCGTACGAACTCAAGGGCAAATCAACCTCGGGTAACTTGAACTGAAACCCAGAAAAGGCAGGAGCAAGTCTCTTGAGCAAGACGTACAAATCGGCTCGCTTGGAAAGATCCTTAGTGGGTAAAGTATGAGGGCCCACGGATAGCATCTTGATGCGTTTGTTGGGACCCATAATCGCCGGTATTGGACCATGAGGCGGTGCATTATTCACCTGTGGTGGCGGAGGTACACCCCTACTACCGCCACAATGATCGCGATACGCCGGATACGCGCTGTACCCCGGAGGAGGACCCCTATGCTGCTGCTGCTGCACACCACCATTGTTCGAAAGAACCTCCGCCTCACCATCCACACAGCCTTGACCCTCGGGCAAATTAACAGGACTAGCCGCAAACATGGCCGTAAGCGCCATACCATCATGACTCGTCAACGGCACAATCGGATTATGCTCATCCCCAAACGAATGAATCGGTGTCAAATTCCCCATCGATTGAGAACTCAACGTATGAATCGTAGGCAACACACCCTGTTGATGAAACAATGGACTTGATCTCGAAGATCTTCTCGGAATTGGAGGTCCGTAGGAAGGATTCCTCCTGTGTGATGAAGATCTCATTTTCAAATCCTTGTGATTAGGCATCATCATAGAAGTATCCATCTCCTTCTCTTCACCAGAGGCACTCATCAAGAAGGAATTAGTAAATGACATACTCCCGAATTTAAACCCATCATCTTTCATACTGCCTTTGGGTGATTTCATGAAAGAAAACATTTGTTCGAGATCGTAAGATTTGCGAAAGGAGAGATTGCCGAGGTAATCTACTTCGGTGTGGAGGGCATCTAGATTGTCGATGCCGATGGCGGATAATTCTTTGTCGATGTTGGTGGGGGATGGTGCCGATGGAGAATTGGTGGGGCTGTTGATGGAGTTGTTGTCTTCGTCGTTGTCTAAGAGTAGTTCCTTGGGTAGTGACTGTTCCTTCTTTTTCTTTCTGGTAGTGGTGGCGACACGCTTGCCCTTTTTCTTCTCCTTGGACTTTGTCTTGTCTTGTTTTGCATCCACCTTGGCCTTTGCTGCTGCTGTTGAGGCGGCAGTTGTAGTGGTGGTAGGACTCTCCACATCCCTCAAAACAGTGACAACATTGCTCTTGTATTCACCAACACCACCACTGACATCATCATCCTTGACTCCACGAAATACACTCTTATGATTCCTCGAATTATCCGCCGTAGGAGTCGGTGCATCCCTAAACGATTGACGTCCGTAACTATTAGTAGTAGGATCGTCTTCGTAAGTCGAGGTGGATAGAATGTGATGTTCCGAATAGAGCGGTTGAGAGGAGGATCTTCTTCTACTGCTACTTTCCTTGCGATAGGTTGCATGAGGATGATGGTATCTACTACTGCTGCCGGAATGCCTACTGCTCTCGTGTCGATAATCGTAATACCTTCCACCTTCGTAGTATCTATACTCGTCCCGAGGATGATGATGATGATGATACCTCCTCTCCTCGTGATGATACGGATCATACCTCCTCTCCGGAGAAGGAGAGAGATTGTACCTACTTCTACCATCCTCTTCTGGATATCGACTATCCTGATGCCTGCCGCTCTCATTATACCTATTGTGATGACGAGCCTCTCCGGCAGGAGAAGGACGAGCGCTATCCAGAGCGGCTACACCATTGCCCCAGTCAAACGAACCCAAACTCAAATTGTACTGAATGGGACTGCATTCAAAACTTGCACTCGGCCACTTGTTGACCGTGGTAGTATCCTCTTGGTAATATCTAGAATGATCGTATCGATGACCACTGCCGCTCCTGCTGGGACTTCTATCCTTGGCTCGAGAGTCGGGATGATCGTGGCTGCTTCTATCATTATCGGGAAATCTCGCAGGAGAAGGAGAGCCTCTCGCAGCAGTATAAGGACTGGGACCCCGTTTGGCAGCAATGGCAGCGGCACCCGCTGCAATGGCAGCTTGGCTAATATCTCCACCTTCTCGAATCTCACCTCCTTCAATGGTGGCTCCGTCTCGATGGAAGCCGGCACTCCCTTCTCGATTGAACCCGCGAGAATTGGGCCTAGCAACAGCAACGGGAGAGCGACTACGTCCCCTTCGCGAGGTGAGGATGGACGGAGAGGGAGATCGTCGTTCGATGACGGTGGTGGAAACGTCCTTCATTTGAAATGCGGGGGTTATCATCGTCGTCGTGTCTGATGACGATTCGTTGGTGGACTCTTTTGGATCATCGGGCGTGATTGGATGGTCTTTGATGATGGTCGTGGCCATGGCTTTAGATTGATTGATTGGATAGCAAGCAAGGATGAATCGATGATGGATTGGCTATTGGCCGGCAGTGATGGTTGAATGCCAATATTAATTGGACTGAGCAATGTCTTTATTATCAATGGCACAAACCGCTGTGCACGAGTATGAATGATCAATATTTCTTGTGAGAAGACAGTTTCAATTGCACACTTTTGTAAGAGTCCTCTCCTGTAATATGTGTGATGCTTGCAATGCAGAAAATGAGGAATTATTTGAAATGGCACACAGAAAGCAAGACATGTGTGAGTACAGTCTATGTGAGTACAATCGTGCCATCCACGGTGACAAGCTAGCGGAATGGCGTGATGGGAACGAGGCCGAATTATTACATGGTTGTTAGTATGGCGCTTCTGTGTGAGGGTGGCCGAACGAGGGACTACTTATACTTCATATCATACTTGCTTCTTTGGCAAGAAAGCAACGAGAGGTTGGCAACAGGTCGTGAATTTGAATTGCTCTTTTGTTATCTAGAGAGAGGAATCAATATCTGATACCTATGGGTATCTTTTAGAGTCTTTGCGCTTCATCCCCACACTTTCGCCACCATCATGCACCATACTCAAACCCAATGCCAATTGCTTTATCCTTCCCTCCTTCTTTTGTCTCGTGAACACAAATTCCTTTGGAATGTGAGTTGTAGAGTATTCTCAACAATGCTTATCGAGTGAGCCTGCTGATTGTAGCTGCACCTGCACTTGACACCTGTTCTTGTCAAGTTTGATTGAAAATTGAAAGAAAGGTGCAGCAACAAGGTCAGTATGATGTCACCATTGGCTGGCAGAGGAAGTGAGTAGGTGGATCAAATTGTCAACCACACTTATTTTATTAATCTCTGCATTATCAACTAATTAGCCTGCTGATTCTGGTTGCACCTTAACTTTGCACATGAACAGAACTCTTGCTCTTTGTAAAATTTATTGTTGATTTATTCTATAGGTTGACGGATATGGTTTTATTTTCCCTCTCCAACATTCTAAATAGAAACGCATGCTGAATTGTTTGACCAACAGCTCTGTATCTGTAGCTCTTAATGCCTTGATCCTTGATAGACAGAAGCATCAATTATACCTATTATCTACCAGCAATACTTGCAATTATTACCTACATGATTGAATAAACCATTTCTTTCTACAGGCAGCTTTGAAGCAATTCTTAATCTTAACTTGCATTGAGGATGCGCTATTAGTTGGAAGGAAATAGAATAACCAACCAAAATTCTGGCCTTGCATGCTGGCCTTTATGCTCATTGTCTCTAGTGCAGCTCCTCTAATTCTAAAATTGGTCTTTGGAAGCCTACATTCTAGCTTCGGAAGGGTCAATTGGCCCATGCTGTTTAAGTGCAGCAGCACCAGAGTTGTCACCTGAAGGAGTTTGGAGAGAGAAAAAGGAAAGAAGTTTTTCTCTCCGCACCACTAACCACTACATTCCCGCCATCTTTTCGTTTCGCGTTTACGTTTTACTTCCACTTCCACCTATTATCTATCAGCAATACTTGCAATTATTACCTACATGATTGAGTAAAGCAATTCCATCTACAGGCAGCTTTGAAGCAATTCTTAATCTTAACTTGCATTGAGGATGCGCTA
>JALLPI010000891.1:0-13710 GCA_036939935.1 Cyclotella atomus
TTTTTGGTATTTGATACACCATTGTCATTCCCTGATTACCTACAGGGAATCCTATTGGGTGTACTTTTCTAAAATGGGATGCACCTGAACCTTCAGCGGGCCTTCCTCTAGAATCCAGGGACAATCCAAACTCCACACCAAAGACAACACCAAAATCTGCGTCGAAGCAGCCTCCGAAGAAGGCCAAACTGGAAGAATGACGGCAGCTCAGGAAGCAAAGTCGTCACGCACCAAGAAGAAGACCGATGACTCTAAACCGCAAGAGTTCAAAGCGGCAGCAGAAGCGGCGGTTACAATGATGGGACTCACAGGATGGTGTCCATTTAGCTTTAAAGACAAGAAGTTTGGGTAATTTGTTGATTGTAATTGTGATAAATGCAGGGTACAGGTTTAAGTTCAAGTAGGTTGTGGGAAACGATGACACTTATTCTAAAATAGATCATCTTTTATGGTACATTTCTTTTTTCTGTTACTCATCCCATACTTTAGTACTGCTGCATGGTACTCGAACTTTCAATATGACCCAAGGTTTAGGTCATGTCAGGTCTGCCACTTTCATTTGTATGGTAGGGATGGAGGATCAGAATCGTATTGGCACTAGTAGGGACAAGAGCAGCGAATCCTGATGAAGGAAACTGCAGTAATTGAAATTGTAATTCACTGCAGTTCATTACCTCAATATGAACGTGATAAGGTCTTGTATTTGTTCTATTAAAATTTGACCTCTTTACTCTAACATTTGATGTGCATCCACCGAACCCTTGTTGCGGGTCTTTTCTATCTACATTGAATCGTCACTTACATCATATCTCAAAATAAAGTCAAGTCACCAACGGTATTAACAACAATATCCCCCCTCGCCATCATCAAGACTACCAGCAGCACCTCGTCCACCACCCTCTCCCAGATTAACAGCCTTCTTCGGCTTGCCCGGAACAGTATTCAACAACAAATCTGGATCTTCCAATATCTTATGAACCACCTCCATAAAACTCTCTTGAACACCCGTCCTCGTCTTGGCACTAGCTTCTAAAAACAGCATACCCTGGTTTCTAGCCCACTCCTCTGCCTCAAATCTATCCACTTGTCTCTGGTACTCTCCACTGCTATCACCATCTGCCAAATCGATTTTGTTCCCCACAAGTAGTTTCACGACCCCCTCCCCATTATTTGGACTGTATAACTTGACCTCCTTGAGCCATTGCTCTAGGTTATCGAATGAATCACGACGTGTCACGTCGTAAACCATGACAACACCCTGTGCCCCACGATAATAAGAGGAGGTGAGGGTACGAAAGCGTTCTTGTCCGGCAGTATCCCATACTGTTAGTTTGATACGTTTGTTGTTGAGTTCGAGGTGTTTGACTTTGAAGTCGACGCCGATTGTAGATTGGATGTGTTCGTCGAATGCATCGTCGGTGAAACGAATTAGCATTGAGGACTTTGTGTGATGTGTGATAAGTTTATGGACGGAGCGAATGGTTAGCAACAATGGTATATTTTCAGCAGCATTGCAACTATATGTGTTTGTGAATTGGTGGCAACGAATGCGTTGATAACAACACGACGAACATAACATACCTTTCCAACACCTGCATCCCCGATCATCAAAAGCTTGAACAGATGATCATAAGGAAATGATTGAGAACCACCTTTAGCTGGCGCTGCTGCTGACTTGGACGGCATGGTTGAGTAATTTGGTATGATATCTATCGTGTATTATCCGCTTGTGAGCTTGGATGCTTGTTAGAAGCGTTTACTCGGTTTGGTACTTTTTGTGCTGCAGCAATGGATAATACCGAAGACCTCTCAGAGAAGGAAGGAGTATCTAGCGGGGTCAAAAGTCAAAAGACAATTCCCTTGGCGGCTTCGGCGGCTCAGTTGTTTGTTGTTGCAGTCTGATGCAGTCTAGCAATGCGCTGAATGACAGATGATGAAGTATGTATGTACCTGTCCGTTTTTAGTATACAGGGGTCTCTCACCCCACCCACTTGTCTCTTGATGAACTACTAACTACCATCAGCTACTGCTACAAATCATGTCAGACCAACAGGAAGAGCAAGAAATGGAGGCCGAGGCCCTCTCGGCCATCTTCGACACAGCCTTTGAAATCAGATCATCCTCACAGCCATTTATATGGGCCGTAAAGCTCGTCCCCGTCGATTGCGGCGACAATGCAGAAGAGGAAGAAGCTGCCAATCACGTCATGGTAAAGCTTGTAGTCAATGTTCCTCTCGACTATCCGGAGGTTAGTTCTCCAGAATTAGATTTAGAGATTGTGAAAGGTTTGTCAGAGGATAACAAGAAGGAGTTGCTGGCTGTCGCTACCGAAGAGGCCGAGGCGAATGCTGGAATGCCTGCGGTGTTTGCTGTTTGCGAGGCAGTGAGGAATTGGTTGGCGGATAACAATGTCAAGGGTTTGGATGATGCAAGTATGCATGCTCAGATGATGAGGAAACAGAAGGAGGCTGAAAGACAGAAGGTAAGTCACATAGAGAACTTGTGAAAAGTTGATGTGTGATGGGTGATAGCTTGATACATCAGATGAAGATACAGCAATTACCCCATTTGTTGAAACATTAAATTGGCTAGCATGCAAGTCGTCAAGTTTTGCAGATGTGTAAATTGTCTGCACCAACTTGTCTGAAGTATCATATGATTTGCAAAATGAAACCCTAGTCTGGTCAAGATCCCATTGCTGATATCATCATGAACTTCACACCGCCAAGGTGTGAATGAAGTGGACTGGAGCAGAGGGATAATATCCGGAGTACATCTATTTCATGTCTTTACACTCCATGCTTTCTATGATTTCAACGCCATGCCAATCTCATCGAGTTACCGTACTTGTATTACAACCCACAAAAAGGCCCAAGCAGCTCAACAATTCGAATCACAAAAGAAGAAAGACGAAATGACCGAGGCAGAAAAAGAAGAACTCGCTGTCCGGAAAAGAAGAGAGGAAGGGACTCCTGTCAATGATTCAACTTTTGCATCTTGGTGGTCTAAATTCCAACAGGAGCAAGAAGAAGCTGCACTTGCGGAAGGTGCCGACAATGCAAAGGGGGATGACGACGAGAAACTTACCGGCTTTCAGATCTTTAGTGAAAAGGCTAGTGTGTTTAGTTTAGAGAAACTCGAGGCCGCAGCCGAGGAACTTGAGAATGATACTAGTGCCCCCGATCCAGAAGAATTGGGCGTAGATGAGGATTTGTTTGACGATGACGAGGATTTTGACGATCTAGACTTTGAGTCGGATGATGAAGATGATAGTGACGAGGAGCCTGATATATGATGTGCTATAACTGTTTAACAAAGCAACTGGTCTCTTACGCTTATTCAGTCCTTATATCTTATTCTAATGTACTATGAAGTAATGTGATAGCCGAACTCAATGTTCGTCCCTCGAAAATATGGCTTGACCACAAACAACAGCAACTTGTCCATCTCACAACCGAACAGTTGCTGTAGGTGCAGTCAAATCAACATCATCCTCATCTTCAAAAAAATATCTCTGAGGCAAGGGAATCACATAACGACTTGGTACCCTTCTATGTGGCGTCTTTCCATCCTGATCTTCATCATCTTCAAACTTTAGAATAACCTCCTTCACACGCGGCTTGCCATTATCCCCCTCACCCTTCCCATCAGTCCAAACCGGATGCTTGGACACAATAGCTCTATAGAAAGAGGTAGTCTCAGGAAAAATAGCCATAACCTTAGACCCCTTATCAAGCCACCCCTCCGATCCATTGGACAATCTCATGACATGATTCCACGGCAAACGAATTAATTTCGAGGTATCATCCTCGTCTTGAACATCATACGTCTCGCTTTCAGGATAATACCTGAGCACATACGCCAAAATCCAAGATCCGTTCTCATCAGTGCGTGTCACCTTGGCAGCCACCTGATCACCCTGCGAGGCGGCATACTTGCGTCGTTTCCACTTCCTCCTCGAGGGAGTTAGGGCATGTCCGTCAAAGTACGTGGATTCGCGAATGTAATCAGCCAGAAAGTGCGAGGCCACTGCGTTCAGTGCACTCATGTTCGAGGAGGCCGATGCCATGGGAGGGATGAAGGCGCAATCGTTACTACCCCCCGCGACTTGTAGTCGTGCCAAGAAGGCACTGGTGGCTGTATCTTCATCTACCTCAAGGTTGTTGTCGAAGTGTTGAGCTACGGATACACCCAGCTCGGAGGGAGGGGCATCTGCAGCGAGAGGTATGCCGTGATGTCCGATGTAGGAGAGAAGTGTGCTCGCGGGGAGAGTGCGGAAATCGACACCGACGCTGCGAGGGTAGCGAGCGTTTGATTTGCGCTTTGCGGCAGCGGCAGCGGCCGCGGTAGGATTGGCAGCTTTGATGGGGGCAACGGCCTTTTCCTTTGCCATGGTCGGTGGGGATGCGGTGTGTGATGCGAACTTCGAATATCAATTAGAAGTTCGCGAAGTAAAGAATTAACGTAACATCGACAGTACGATATATCTGAATCAAGAGACTAACAATGACTAATAGATGCTTAAAAGTAGCAACGAAACGATTGGTAACAGATGCAATAGAACAGTAGAGTTTGATGTAAAATCGATCACCTTCTTCTGGACCCATCACTCAGTGAGGCTGATCTATCTCTACTATCATGCCTACCACGTTTCTTTTCGTGCTTATTAGGAGGAGGTGAGCGAGATGATGACCTAGAAGAAGAAGAGTAGGATGGAGATCTCTCTCTTTTGCTGCCACGCCCCTTCGTCTCATCATGAGACTTCTCTTTCGATGACTTCCTTGCTGGTGGCGATGGTGAACGACCGCGGCTCCTACTTCTGCTCTTACTGCGGCTGCTAGAATAGGAGCGTTTGCGGCGGCTGTGTCTATCTCTCGACAGAGACACGCTGCGGCTCGCGTCAGCTCTAGAATCTTTGTCGGCATCACTTGCTTTGCTGTCACTGTTGGCAACATCTCGCGGGACAGCATCATTGCGACGCTTGTCGGTCTTCTTTTTCGAGGACTTCTTACGATCACGACTGTAAGAAGATCCAGATGATGATGAGGAGCTCGAGTATGACCGCCTTCTTTTTTTGTCCCTGCTGCTTCGTCTGCTTCTGCCCTTTCTACCTTTACCACGACTATCCGACGAGTACGAGCTTGATGACGACGATGTGTAAGATGAACTGGATGAAAACGAGCTGCTGCTGCTTGAACTATCAAAGCTACTGGTGCTAGATGAGCTCGTAGATATCACAGAGGATGCATCACTGTCATACTTCTTGCGTTCGGCCTCCTTGGCCGCCAGAGCTTGAGCCTGGGCCAAAATCAATTTGGGCGCATTCTTTAAGAACTCTCTCATGCCATCTGTGAGAGGACCCAATCCAATGCTGGTGAAGAAGTTAATTGCATAACGAGTATTGCGAGCATTATCTTTTGGAAACATGCCCTTGAACCATTCACGGGTTGAGACAGGAACCGGCCTGTCACCAAATTTGCCCCTTGGAACCAACGCAGTTGTAGATTTATCTGCAGGTGCAAGTTCACCATCGGGATCGGGGTTGTCTGTGTCAAATCTGGTTTTTAGTGTGCCCATACCCATTGCTTCGGCCATTTCTTGTATCAGAATCTTGATAAAGATACGAGAGGAGGAGGTAGTTTCATCTTCGTTAAGATGAATAACAGACAAGACTGACCAAGATATCGAGTCAGTGTGGAGAAGATGCCCAAACAGCTTGGCAACATTTCGGAGCTTGTTGGTTTCCAATCTATGAATTGTGTTGTACTGTGTTGCAAATGCTTCCTGAAAGGAATCCTGCCATCTCTCATGAAGAAGGCAAAACCTTCCAGAAATGAGTCCGTAGTAGCGGAGAAATGTCCTCTCTTGAGAGCAACATTCAATAATCATATTGATCAACTCGTGTTCTCTTCCCTCGGGGATATCCATCTTGGCAAGCTTATGAGTGCATTCTTCGAAGGTGGCACTGGACATAATGGTCAAGTAAATTGTGCGTCGCAGATGAACCAGATCAGTCTCAGTCAAATCCTGAATAACTACAGTCTTCTTCTCATCCTGCTTTCTAGATTCAACCAGCTCTTGATCCGGAATCTCCTTCTCTTCGTCAGACGACTCATTGCCACTACCACTTTCACTGCCACTCCCATCCTCATCACTATCATCCCCCAAAATTTCTGCCCTAATAACCGCCCACTCCTTCTCCTTCTCATCATACTCCTCGTCAAACCGAAAGACATCCAACCCCTCCTCCTTCTTCAAACCTTCATCATCTAACCCAATCTCAAACGTAATCTGATCTTCTCTCTCCACCAAATCCAACTCCTCCTCAATCGTCGGATAATCCGCAAACCCACCCTTACGAATCTTCAACAAACTCTCAATACGATACGACCCCCTCTTCCCCACCGACCCCTCATGCAACAACCCCCTAAACCTCTCCATAACAGCATGCACTCCCGCCGGACTAACCTCCATCAATCTCCTCCCCACAATACACATGTATCCCACTGCCACATCCACCGAATCTTCCGTCGGATCTCCATCCAACAAAACAGTTAATATTTGCAACGATAGCAATTCTTGCGCCATGCCCTGATTAAACAAATGACCTAATAATGCCAGAGAGGAGGATACCCCATTCCGATCTTTGGTTTTGTATCCTCGTCGAAATGCCAATATGGCACGTGTTAACAGCAGTTCTCCCACCTCGGGCAATTTGGTATTGACCACTGCCGCCAATGCAGCGTATACATTGGCATATTGAGGACTAGCCTGAGAAGCACGTAGTATGGAGCGAGCTAGTATACCGCGACCGCGTAATAGATTGGCATTTGTGAACAAGTCGTGAATCAAGGGTTTGATGGTGGAGGAGGATAGACGATTGATGGTGCCGTTGATTGTACGTTTGAGGTTTTCCCAGGAGGTTCTTTGAGATTGGATGGTGGAGAGGGCGGCAGAGGGTTTGGAGGAGTCGGCGGCTTGTTGTTGTTCGAGGATGCGACGTCGTGCCGGGGGGATGTAGACTCCGGTATTGCTTTCTTGTTGGAGGGGTCTACTGCCGTTGGATCTGGAGGATGGAAGCTCGGCCGCTGCAGTTAGGGCATTGTTGGCTTGGGTGTCTTGTTTTGACTTTTTGCCAGCTTCGTGCAATTCTCCCTCGGAGCCGTCGGAATCGCCTCGTGAGCGGGGCGAGTCATCACGTGTGTTTTTGGGAGACGTGTTGTTGTTTGGGGCTGGGCCGACGCTCTCTTCGTCTTCGGTCTCGGAGTCACCTGCTCCTCCTTTGACTGATGCACGGTGAAGATCGTCGTCGTCGGGTTCGTAGTCTACCTCTTCGTAGTCTGCCATGGCTGTTGTTGTATTGAAGCGTCCGCAGAGTTGGTTTGTGGATGCGTCGTGCTACCTACTTACTCACCTTTTAAGAGTACCTAGACACCTCACGACACACCCGACATACACCAAAGCAGACCAAAGCACAACTCAACGATAAACACCCTTCACCCAACACCGATCGACCTGCAAAGAAGGACAGAGGATCTGCCAAGAGGCAAGCAATAAAAGTAGAAATCCGGTGCACAAATATATTTTAATCATGCCACGAAGCCATCGAACATACAACAGAATAGCCATCACCCAAGACACCGAAGACCCCATCATCACCAACCCCTCCAGTCCACTAAACGAACCGCTCTCTCCATCCTCCTCCTTCGATGACGACATCTCGCACAACCTCCCTCCAATCTACAACGAAATAACCATAACACTACTCGACGGAGCACAAACCAAATTCACAATTGCCGCAGATCCACAATGGAAGGTGTCACAGTTCAAAGAAGCTTCTGCAATAGTTACCAAGGTCCGACCGGAATCACAGCGATTAATTCACATGGGGAAATTGTTGATGGATTCAAAGACGTTGGAAGAGAGTGGGATAAGTCAGAGTGATGTGATTGTGCATCTGTTTCCTAAACCGAATGTGGTGATTAATTCTTCGAATCATGGAGGTACTGAAACTGAGGAGGATGATCAAAGTACTGATCAAGAGAATACCAACAATAGTGGAGCAGGTGCACATGTACCACAAATAGTGCTAGATGCCGATGAAGCTGCACGTCGTTCTCAAATCTTGATTCTATCATCACATGAAATATTCGAGGCACAGCACCGAGTTAAAATCTTTAGCTTCCTATTGATGATCATCACGACCATGGAACTGCTGACACTCATGACATTATATATTGGTGTAGACGATGATTATCCCGGTAGCAGCGGTGGTATGGAAACTCCACCTGGCAATCCGACGGATATAACACCGACGAATAACAATGGGATGACTATTCGAACGTGGCAAAATAGCGACTATGCCGATGCATTAATAAGTGGATTTGGATTCTATGTTTCGTTGTTGGGGATTAAGGCTACGACTGAGAATACATTGCAACTTGCGAGGAGGTACTTAGTCTGCATTGTAATTGCGGGGATAGCCAACAATATATATTATTATTATCGAAATCTGAACGAAATGAAAAAGACGGCGGAGGAAAGGAATCAAAATTTAGATGATGCTAGTTTGTACGGTGGATCGTTTGTGGGGATATTATTACCATTGACCGTATGGACACTGTGTATTGTGAGGGCATATCAGTTCCAGGTTTTGATTAGAGAGGCTGAAGTTGAGGCACGAGAGAGGACTGGTGCCGATGGCACTTTGAACAATAATGATGAAGAAAGGGGAGTGCTGTCGTATGGAAGTAGACAGGATGAGTCTGTGACTTCACTTGCGTATAATGATTTGGAGTTGCAGGTTGAGCAGGGGATGTCTTCGTAGTTTGATGTGTTGATTGCACATCAGATTATTGTTTGATTAGTAAGTTCGAGTTAAGTGAAGTCTTTAGAGGTGTCTGATAATCTCTGAACTCTTCGAGCACATCTTTTCATCTGTGCTGCAACAGGCACCAGGGCTGAATGCAGAGCAAAACTCCAAAATCCAAAAAATGGCGCGCCCGATTCCTTCCATTTCCCTTTTCGCTCTCCTCTCATCTTCTCCCACTCCCCACCATGACGAACTCCACTGCTCTCATTCTCATAGGATGGGACGACGTCCTCTGTCGGCCCATCTTTCGCCGCGGCCCTGCCCCTGCTGATGCTAAAAAGCGGCCTGGGAGGAAGAAGTCTGATGTAACTGTCGGTACATCGAGCTCGAGCCACACCGTGAATTTTAGCCATCCACCTCCAGCTCCTGACGAATTCAAGCTTGGCCGTGGTTGTTTGATAGAAAGACTTGCCGATGATACTGTTCTTGATGTCGGCTCAATTGATAAAGACGTCGAAGAGAAGGTGCCGAAGCGTAGGCGTCAATCACGTGCGGGGTCCGTTACAAGCGCATTGGCCAAAAAGTCACGCAGCCCGTCATATTCCGACAGCTGTGATAACTCATCAAAAGATGATAGCAGATCTTGCTCTTCTAATCAAATTGATGAGAACAATACTACTGCTGCTCTGGAGAGCAATGATTTTGATGATGAACTTACTGGTGTAAGATTTGACGATAATTCTGAAACATCAGAAATCCAATCAAACAACAGTATTGGTACTGATACATTGGCCGAGACGCGACGTCATGCTGAAATCGAAACTGCTGCTCTTGAAGATGATGCTTCTCGCTTCTCAAGTACTGTCTCAGTTACATTTGATGAGGGTGATCACTCTGTGAAGAACCAAAGCATCTGCTCACCAACTAGCTCAATCAGATTTGATCAGAGCTCTCCAAAGATTGGCAGTCAACATTCTATTGAATCAGATCCAGCGTGCAACTCAAACCGCATTGATTGCTCTATTGAAAATGAACTGGCGTACATGAAGTCCGGTTATCTCACTAAGACTGATTCAGTGGATGCTTCTGAGAGTAATGGTACCAAGTCGGTTGGGAAATTTTCCAAAGATACAAATGCCTCATACAGTTGCAAGAAGACAGATGCAACTCATCGGATGCAAGTATCATCTCCTGCAAAACAATGCGCTAGTTATTCCAATCAAGCTATACCAAGTTTCAGATTAGCAGAATCCACCAGTTCAAATGAGACAATCTCACATAACACCAACAATGAACACATGTTAAACAGTCCCATGCTACTAAAATCCAATCGAGAAAGATTTGAGCCTTCAGACATTGACACTGTTAATATTTCCCCTTTTGATGACTTTGGTGATCCTGCAGAGGGGCAAGATGTTGCCAAACAGCGTTCGTATGGTCAAGGTTTCAAGCCAAATTGGGCCTCCTCAAAAAGCTCGAAGCGACACAAGGCAATACTCGATCCTGAAGCTGGCGAGAAGCAACTTGTTGGTTGGGATGACATCAAATGCCGTCCTATCTATCAGGTATTCAAATCTGAACCCAGTCAGAGTGACATTTCGATGGATGTCAGGTCTGATACAGAGGAAAAGTTTGCATCTGCCCGAAACAAGTTACAAAAGAGACGAACATATTCTTCATCCTTCAGGAAATCAGAAACGTTCAAACAGGCATATCACAATATGGATTTGAATTCG
The DNA here is from genome assembly GCA_036939935.1 of Cyclotella atomus. NCBI lineage: Eukaryota > Bacillariophyta > Thalassiosirophyceae > Thalassiosirales > Thalassiosiraceae > Cyclotella > Cyclotella atomus. The sequence continues at coordinate 10,549 of JALLPI010000891.1, forward strand.
CCTGTGACGAGAAGAGTAACCTTGGAGAACGAGCAAATGCATGATGATCAAGATGAAACTTCGTCCAATGAATTGAATGGCAAGGATTCTTTGGATCTTAGACTACCTGAACTCAGTACAAGTACCCTTCTCAAACACGACAGCTACTCTTGTGACGAAGATTTGGAAAATCGAATCCAGCCGACGAGCAAGTCATCAATTGAATCGGCTCGAGCATTCTTTCGCTATTTGGATGCAAATCATAATCTTACTATCTCATGTGACAATGTAAGTGAGAGTGGATCCGTCACCCATGCTAATGTCGTCCGAACTACTCGCAGAATCAGTCATAGTGACAAGCTACTGAACGAATATGATGAATACTGCAAAACCGTAGATGGTACTGGAATCGATCCTATTGCGATTGATGAGTTTGCAAAGCACTGGAATATGTACTTTACTGGAAGAGGAATTATCCGAGACGGTTTGTTAGACGAGGATTGATGATCACCGTTATGGCTAGATATGGGTTGTAGCTTCTGAGCTCTCTTTCTCTACTTATATTCATCTACATAATATTATTGATTGAGCATAATAGCATTTCAAATCACATGTACAACCATAGTCAGCTCGGTATTCTCAAGTGCACCCCTGGATCAATATCTACTAGTGAGCAAATCGGATCTCTAATTTGCTGCAAGGGTCGCTCGTAGTACAGCGTTTTGTGCACTTTTCAGACTTCTCTGGCTGGAAACGCGTGCCAAGCTGACATCTACCCTCCTGGCTTGAGTACCCTTGAGCTCGCAAATTTCACTCCCTAACTTTGCTTTATTAAGTTCTCTTTGTGCCTCCAGCACCACTGCAACATGTATGTGCCGCTCTTTTACAACCTTACGAGCACCAGATACCAAATGCTCAATTCCAAGCAAATTCTCTGGTCCCAATACCTTTTCCATCAGCAGGTATCGGATGGCATTCGATCCTTCGAAAGGGCATGATTCCATGAGCTGTTTGATACAGTCGGCATCCTTCAGTGCTTGCAGCTGGAAACCTTTACGTTCTGACCTTGAATAGCATACTACAGCGCCTGTGATTTGGTATGTATTCATGTTTGAGTACTTGGAGAAGGAAACTCGTTTCCTTGGCCTTGTCGGCCATTCCTCGAGAAGAGCACATCCTTGAGTTTCGATCGGGGTTGGATCGACCGCATTCATATTAAAAAAAAAAAAAAAAAAATTGTCAACGCTTTCGGGAATAACAGTGGTATCACAACTCATGGAATTAAACCGCGTGTTATGGTATTAGAGAAAGAGGAGTTGTGAAGGTGGCAGGTGGCAGGTGGCAGGTGGCAGGTGGCAGGTGGCAGGTGGCAGGTGGCAAGATCGCAAGACATGATCGTGAAGGCATTTTTGAAGGACGAGGTCATCCTTGAGGTCCGAGGCTTCGCAATTTCTCTCTCTTTTTTCTTTTTACCCGGCCGGGAACGCACAGGGCGTGATTTGCGTGTTGACAACACGCACTTCTATTCTGTATTGCACGCCTCACACGACGATGAAGAGACGTCGTTTTCACTGTTGCTGCCATGGTGTAGTTCAAACAACTCTGGCTGCTATGTTACTATCTCCTCAATGACAAAGGATTCTATTATTGACAATGTGCTATGTGCTGGTATGTATCAGAGGCATCATTACATCTTGGACTACATCACATTAAGATTAAATGAACTACAAAGTTGTATAAAACTCTCGAGAGAGACATCAACAAAAATCTCACGCCGCCAAAGCTGCACGCAATCTTGCCTTTTCAAACGCCTTTGCGCTTTTTGCAGCGGCAACGTATGCCAACTTCGCTTCAGCATTATCAGCTTTTGTCTTCCTAAGTTCTTCTTGCGCTTTGATTACGTACTTGGCATGCTTGCGTCGCTCCTCGGTAATCTTCTGAGCGCCCATGATCATATTCTCGATTCCCAGCAATTCTTCGGGTGCCATCATGTCTCTTTCGATCAGGTAACGAACCGCGTGCCCCCCATGATACGGGCTTGATCCCATGAGCCGTTGGATGCGAAAAGCGTCACACAGTGCTTGGGCTTGAAATGACTTGCGGTCTCGAGAAGAATAACACTTGCGGCTTTCGAGCTTTGCATCTAGATGGTAGACCCGAAGCTCTGAATATGTTGCAAACGATACTTGCTTGGTGTTCATGGATGAAGCAGACGAGTGTGGCCATTCTTCAAGCAGAGACTGCCCTTGTGCAGGTGATATTTGGTGAATGTGTTGGTCCGATGAGTTCATGTTTCTTGCGTGCAGATGATGTAGACGATTTGAGATATGATGTTTGGCGTTTGGCCAATCGATTTTGTGTTTTATGAGACCATTTTCTGTTGTTGTCGCCTATCTCGTCGTTGCCTATCTCTTTGTCGTTGCGGCACTGTCAGCTGCATGCATTTTCGACCGTGAAGGCTTTTGCGATTTCCTTCTCTGGCACTGGCACTGGCAATTGGCAGTTCTCAGCACATAGTGCACATCATTACCTAGTTGAAGTTAGGCCTTATGAAATGACCCCCTTTTGAACGTCGCCTAGTAAATGACTGCACTGCTTTGAGAAGCCTTGATCGTAAATTCTATGTGAACGTGCTTTCTTGCAAACAGAAATCAGCAGGGGAATGAATTGACCAATTTTGATATTCGAGGGAGTGGGAGCTGTCCTATTGTCTATGATGGAATTTGGCCCCATTGAAAGGATAAGGTGGATAATATGCTTGAGCCAATATCTTCTGTATGTTTTTTTCCAGCATTGTGGAGATTGTAACAGCAGCAACAAAGTCAGAGCAAGAGCAAAACCCAAGCAGATTGTATCACCATCATAATCATCTGGCAAGGCGACCAAATTCATTGTTGAAGACAACAAGAACTTTGCAATGCAACATCTGCATGACCAAGAGGCTTCCTCTACTGATTCTGAACCGACAAAACAAAAATCGTGAATGACAACTCATATTCCGATACACTAAGTTGTAAATTCCGGTCGGAATCTGGTAGGAATTCGGTTCTTACCAGATACTCCCGCCAAAAAGACCGGATTTAGGTTCCGAGGTTCGAGCGGAGTTCCGAAATTTTTAAGCGTAGATCTGCAAGAGGACAATCGGGAGTCCTCTTTGTTGGAACATTCGGTATCAAGATCTCG
>JALLPI010000892.1:0-13705 GCA_036939935.1 Cyclotella atomus
TTAATTGGTTGAACAAAGAACATGCCTCCAAACCGCATGCGGCTAGCCGAGCGGAGCGAGGCTAGTAATCATAGGTATTCACTTTAACGAAGTATAACTGCTTAATCCCTCCCAACCCCTCCTGGCCATTCTCCTTGCATTTAACCTCTTCACTCTCGAAACATCGCGAACGCACAACTTCGCCAAATCCTCATTGTTGATAATGTGTATTGTAGGATATGGAGTTTGATACATGAAATTATCCGGCAGCGGTTCACGTGGCTCACAAATGCCATTACTGTTATCGATCCAATCAGTTGGTACATATTGCTCTTGTCTGCTGCCTTCAATTTCATCATTAAACCGCACTTTTACCTTTCGTAAACCAAATGCTCGATTTTCCATTTCAATGATGGTACCTTGTGTAGTCTCAAGACTCTTTTGGCCAATCATTCCATAGTGTGATTGTATGGTGCTTCCAATGCGCATGTCCGATGGAAGTGCATGCCATTTGAGAAAGTTGGGGTGGAATGCCACCAGTGTTACTTTGTCAAGTACATCTTTTGTAACATACCGCTTGATATCGCCCTTTACAAAGTTTTCAAATGTACAAAAGTCGTCCCAATGCTTCGTAAATGGACAAACTATCAAGGTAGTACTCAACGGAGCAACTTTGTCAACCTCGCAAGTCAATGAAGATATCTCTCTTTCTAACAATGCAGGTACGTCTGATGGCATTTCAGTTTCGCAAGTAACTATCCGCAGCCTTTGATGATTGTGAGACTTGATAGCCCATGGACATAGTCCTAAACCTATCGGAACGGAGATTGTCCATTGTAGAGTTGCTTTGGAGAAAGGGTCGTCAGTGGAGTACACATTATGTGCATTTCCACGCGATGATGCTCCGTCGATCGATATATCACTTTGATCCTTTTGGCTGCTGCTTTCACAGCTATCGCTTGACTCCGTGTCACTGCTGCTGCTAGTACTAGTGCTGCTACCGCTGCAGTTCGATGAGCGCTGGCTGCTGCTCATGATCCAGAGCAGTGATCCTCCATTCCATTTTTTCCTCGCCCGCTCCCGCCATTTCTGTGAGCTTGTGCCTTGGCCTTTGGCCTGGGCTCATTTGTCATTAATTATCTTCTGCTTCCTGTTGCTGTTGCGAACAATGGCGGACGGAGAATCCGAGAAGCTATCAATAATCAATGAGATACTTCGCCTCGAGGCATCTACAAACGACGCGTTACGCTCGTCACGAGATGAGATTGAGCGCCTCGAAATCGTTAGCAGTCAGAAGAAGGATGAAGTTGAAGAACTGGAGAGAGAAATGAACGCACTGCTTGAAAGCAGAACGAAAAAGAAGAAGAGGATTACGTTGCGTCCCAAGAGGTTGAGAAATTTAACTATTTCTAGCGCTGGAGATGCGGCAGAGGAACTTTCGATACGCCTCTCAGCAACAAAGAGAAGTGAATCTGCAGCTATTGCAGATGATAATGCGAGCTGCACATACACAGTTGCCACCTTTGACAAGACGGATGAAATGGAGCTTGCGAGTTTATGGAACTCGTTTCGGTCTAACGGGGACGGAGATGCAAGCACCCTACTTGGGGGAGGGAGTGCGGTTCATAGCATAGGTGCTAGCCATCTAGACAACATGATCATAGCAAAGGAATTGTTATCTCAAAAGCAGGATCTCTTGGAAAGGAAACAAGTAGAGCTTGAACAATATCAGCAACAGTACAATACCAATGAAAGAATGCTTCAACAGATGCAGCAGCAGCTGTCTATGATTCAGCGCGATCAAGCTGCCAGATGCGATGAGCACAACTCAACCATTATCTCTCTGAACAAAACTAAATCAGATTTGATTTCGCGTATTAAATGGAGAGAAAACCGCATTTTAGAGGAAGAGAAGAATCTTGCAGAATTGAAGGGCAGATTGGCAGCAGCAAAGAATGCAAATGCGCCAGCCCAGTGTCAGTCTCCATCAATAAAATCCACTGAAAATGATGTACTAAACGAATTGACAAAACTCATTTCAGAGTGTGCTGAACTGCTGACGAACTTCTCGACCTCAATCTTCAAAATGATCGAGTCTACAATAACTCTACCGCCTCACTCATACATATCCTTTTCGATTGGTGACATGTCTGACACGTCTACAGCTGATACAAACGGCCATAAGCAACAGGATATGTGCAGTTCATTGTGCACCACTACTGACAGTGAAGACAAAGTAGGTGCTGATGAGCAACAGCAGCTGGATGAGTTGCAACGGTCTGAAAGGCAATATGATGCAAAGATTCGGTTGATACAGAATGAGATCAAGTCGTTTCAATCCACTTATGATGAGGAGATAGATTCTAATAAACGAGTTCTTGATGATTTGCAGAATCAAGTCACTTCACTAAAAGAACGATTAGTGCATGGAGGGAATGAGATAAAGCGCCTGGTGGGAGAAGTTGAGAGTTTGAATGAAAAGGAGCAGGACCTGTTAGAGTTCATCAATGCAAGTGATGTTTATGATTATGAAGAATAATGCATTCGTTAACTATCTTAGAAGTGTCAGTTAACACATTGTTCCTTCCAACAACGATCGTAATGATTACTAACTTGTCACCATATTATTCAATATTGCTAGTCTTCATCCTTTCGAGTATTGCCATCGTTTTCTCCTTGTATTTGTCTGGTGTCGTTTCTTTACACACTTCAATTAAGATTGCTTCGGTAACAGTTTTGCAGCCTTTCTCTTTCAGACCGGTTAAAATCGCTGTACGAGGGAAATGTCTGAAAAGCCAAGGCGTTTGAGCCACAACCTCTTCAAACATGGCCTTCGGATTGTGGGTCGTGGCAGATCGTGGCGTTGTGTGAGCATCCGACTCAAGCAATTTCAATTGTCAATCATAAACAAAATCTCACCTCTGAATGTCCCTCCCATGTCATTCCTGAAGACATGATCTGAAGTTAGTTGGATGCCTTCGCTATGGTACAATCGTTTTCCGGGTGTTGGCTTTGGCTTCGGCTTCGGCTTCGGCTTCCTGGCTCTCTTGTGATCTTTCGCAGCAAGTTAAGACAGGTAACACAATAACATTTTTGTTTAAATACCTCGCCAACATTGAGGTTAACCAAATCAACCTGCAGTAGAAGATTAGAGATGAATTATGGAAGCATCCAACACAACAACAGCCCAATTAATGATGGGCGTAGAGGAGTGAATAATGGATTTGCTGGCATATTGACGTGGGGTATTGTGATCGCCGTATCTTGGCTCACCTTCATTCATTATGGCATGGACATCAACATCAACACACAAAAGTTAATGCTGCTGGGCAATCCATCAGCAGCCGAATATGCATATCCTCGCAGGCTTTTTATAGCTCGCGATAATATCACAATACCTGTTCTTGGATTTCCGGGAGCATCACTTGCACAGCTCTCCAAAGAAACGGATCAGCCACTTGCAGATGAAATTGTGCGACACTCCTTAGAGGATTTGGGCATTTCTTACTTTGATGTGGCCCCAGAGTATGGTGATGGCAACGCTCAATCTAGGTTAGGACCTGCATTAAAGCCTTACAGAGATCATGTGTTTCTTGCAGCCAAGACAATGTACCGCGATGCTCATGGCTCGGCTACTGATTTGTACAATACCTTGAAAGCGCTTGAGACTGATCACTTGGATTTATATCAATTTCATTCTATCAGTACTGATGATGATGTAGATCAGATATTGGGAGCCGGTGGGGCAATGGAAACTTTCCAACGAGCAAAACAGTATGGTATTATCAGTGCCATTGGATTTTCTGCACATTCAGAACCGATGGCAGTGCGCATGATAGAAAGCGGCCTTGTTGATACGTGCATGTTCCCTATCAATTTTGCTGCATACCATTACGGCGGTGTGGGTCAAAAGGTTCTAGATGCAGCAATCAAAAACAAAGTTGGGGTCGTTGCACTGAAATCTGGTGCAAAGGGTAGATTGAATTCTGAGACTGGAAATCCGATATATGTCCCTGATGCTTTCAAGCACATTCCTGAATGGAAACGCAAAGAAATGATAGATTATCCCGTCAAAACCAGTAAAGCCCATCCAACTGAGTGGTATGAGCCTGAGGACGATGAAGAAATGCTTCACAAACTCGTTTTGTGGTCACTTAATCAGCCAGGGGTGTCTGCAGTTTTACCACCTGCGTCTTTGGAGTTGCTCGATGGCATATCGGATATGCTCCGAGGGAAAAGTGATATACCAGCTTTAGATGAAAGTGATATTGATATCATGATGAAAAGATATGAAACAGTTGTTCCAATATTTCACAACAGGAGCATATCAGGTACAAAGGTGTCGACTTAGTTGTTTATTACCTGATTTCATCAATATATAAGTACTTACTATTAACTCTTAGCAATCCATTGGCGACAAAAATTATGGAAATGTGTGAAGTCCAACACTACCTGGCTATCAAGTAATCGACTCGAAACTTCCAAATTCATCCTACTTAACACACTCGAAGAACTAAACACATTTGTGATTCTCTGATCATCGGTTGACCATCAACTAACTCGATGTAAGTAAATGCACACTGGACACGGATACATTAATGGACACAGATACATTAATTCATTTCTTTGCCTTCAGAAGCTGCTTCTTCTGCTGCAACTTCTTATCCATCCTTTCGAAATCTGCAATAGAATCAGTCACAAGCCTCACATGTTCATCACATTGGTCCATCCCATTCTTCATGAACCAAGCTGCAAGCGTGACGATTGTATGATAAATCACTACCGCGGGAAAATTTCTTTTGACTAACTCAACTCCATCGCCAACACACGAAGCTGGCTGTGTTGTATTGAAGTAAAATCCAAGTTGAATTGGGACCAAAGCACTGGAGAGAAAGTACGGTGCAGTATTCAATTCTAACGAACTTGAACTTCGGGGTATGAGAATAAAGGCTAGCAGAAATGCAGTAACCACAGCCAAGATCTCATAGTAGTTATACCCAAAAATGATGACAATTGCGTCCATTCCGCTTATGATATCATTGTCTGACGAGCCCCCCTCGTTCAAGCTTTTTATGTCCCCAATGCAAGACTGTATTGGCTTTTGAATCTGATGAAGTGTTACAAAAATAACGATCAGTGACATTCTAAACATTTGGTTCAGCCATGCTGCGTGGAGGTCGGCAGTTCGATTACGAGATACAATAAGTTTGGCTTGTGCTTCTCGGAGTTGCTCGATGGGAGCTTGCTGTTTATCATTTGTCGCGTCTTTGGTTGATGATGAGCCATTAGTGGGCTTCTTTCCTCTCCTTTGCCGTAAATTGTCTGACATGTTGGGCTCTTCGGTACACGTGGAAACTTTGTGGCTTGGTCGTTTGGATCTCGGCCTGCCTCAGGTCAGGATGCTTGCTTGTTAGATGGATTGTAGTCAAGAGGTGTGACAATACAAATCAGGCCTGGTGTGCGCGCCGTCTTTCGGAGAAGTTGTTATATAGGAGTTGGGGTTGGGGAGTTGGGAGTTGGCTCTGAGCTGCTTTCTGCCATTTGCCTGTAAAATTGAAGATCAACTATTGTAATGTGGATCTTCTCTAGTTATGAATAGCTAGCTTCCACAAAAATAATTGTATCTTTCTTTTCAACATTAAAGGTTACTATGAGTAAATCATCATCTTCACATCCTCAATCAACATGAACTTGGTCAAAGCTAGCTTGACGCTGCTGTCAATCGGCATCGGCAGCACCATCACGTCAGCCCTCCAACTCCCATCATCTGAAGTGTCTCGACGAACAGTCATTTCTACAATCGCATCAACCTCCTCCGCTGCAGTAGTCTCGGGATCCATACCACCTTTTGCTGTAGCTGCAGAAGCAATCGGTGGCCCAAGTGTTCTATTAAATAGTAACAACAAAAAGAAATTTCCTCTTGCATCATTTGGATTGCAAATCTATAATGACGACACGGCATATAAACTGACCCTTACAGCTTTGGAGGCTGGATATCGAAACTTTTTTGCATCTGTGCTAGCTGGCAATCAAAAGGGTTTTGCCAAGGTGATTACATGTCTGCATCACCCACACTAGCTTATCTTTTGCATAGTCGGTGTCTTTTTACCATTTGCTTCTTGAATACTTACACAGGCGATCAAAGCAGCGGGCATACCTCGGGATGAGCTCTACATTTGGTAAGCATGTCATTCATGCTCATACTTTCTCTGCACTGAACTTTGCAACTCACATCGAATTCCTATTGGATTGCTCGGTTTAGTGGTACTGTGCTTTCTAATCGAGTAGACAAAGAAACTGCTGCGTACCGAAAGACCAAGCAGGGGTGTCTAGAAAACATGGAGGCAATGGCTGCTGGTAACATTGACAAGCTTGATATGATTATGCTTGATTACCCAGGACCCAATGACGAAAGCATCCGTGGTCAGTGGAGGGCTTTTGAAGAAATGAAATCCAATGATCGAACTGTGGATGATATTGCAGTCAGCAACTTCAGCCCCACTCAGTTGGATGCAATTTTGGCAGTTCCGGGGGCAACAAAGCCTACTGTGAACCAACTCCCATTCTCCGTGGCCTATCACCCGCAAAACATTCTTGAGTACAATACAAAGCGTGATATATTTGTTCAATCCTGGTCACCTTTGTCCAAGGTTCTGAGGAGATATGGTCCTGAACTTGGATCTATTGGAAAGAACTACGGCAAGAGTGCTGCTCAAGTAGGGCTCCGATTCATTGTGCAATCTGGAGCAGGATTTTGTACGCAGTCTTCGAGTAAGGAACACTTCGTGGAGGATTTGAATGTATTTGATTTCAAGTTGACTGATGACGAAATGTCTAAGCTTTACCAGCTCGCAGCTTAGATGCAGTATCATATGGTTAAGAGCTTCGGCAGCAAAATAACCATATTCTTAGTAATGGGGAAGTATCAACATGAAAATTGATAGCCGCAGGAAAGAGCTGCTGCAAAATGTCTCCTTCAGTAGGCTCATGTGTGATATAACAAAATTGATCACTCAATTCAATACTATGATGATCATGCGAGTCCAACCAATGACTTGATAACGTCGCGCTTTCTTCGTTTCTTGTCTACGGCTCCAAATTCAGATTTCAGAATAGATACCAACTCTGGAATTAGTGATTCCTCATCAAGAGGTACGCCTTCCTTGAAAGGATCCAATGACAAATGGGCATCTTCGCCAATTCTTCCACCAACAAAAATTTTACATCCTGGAACGGCCATCATCTTGCCTGTTTCTGGGTCCAACTTCCTTGCGGGTCCTCCCATGATACCGATATCCGCCACCTGAACTTGGCCACAAGAGTTGGGGCTGAAATTTGTTATAATTAGACAGGATGAGATGAGTTCTTAACCAACTCAAACATGTCACTTCAGACGTGTCACTTACCAGCCAGTCCAGTGAATACGAATTGGTTTGTCAACTGTGACGAGTTCCTCAAGTTTCTTGGCAATCGACTCGGCATGAGATTTTGTTTCAATGAGTGCCAAGCCACAGAATTGGGCTCCAGTGCAGCTGACAACATTTCCTTCAATGAAGCCGGGGTTAACCTGAAGTCGGGAACCCTTTCCAAGAGCATCCTCTTTTAGCAAAGCGTCAACTTTGCCATCGTCAACGTTAGGCAGTATTATGTTCTGCTCTACTGTCAAACGAATCTCTCCTTCAGAATAAGCATCTGCCAAATCTGCAATTTGGCGACATTCCTTCACTGACAATCTACCGGTAGGAACAAGAACGCCAACACGTGATTTACCCTCTTGCTTTTGCTTGTGGACGCCGAGCAATTCTCTGCGCTCAAATGGTTCAGTGGCAGCAGGCTGAGCATCTTGGACAGTGACTCCACGGTTGTAAGATGTGATCTCTTTGATTACAGCCTCTTTAAACTCTGCGACACCATACTTCTCAACAAGCCACATGAGACGTGCCTTTTGCCTATCTTTACGCTCGCTTTCGTCTCTGAAGATGCGGAGAATAGCTTCTGAAAGAGTAACAACTGATTCACGGTCCGCTGGAATCCAGATATTTGCTGGAATGCTCTCAGCAACACGCTTGATTGACATGTATCCCTACATGAGTTGGCCAAAATTAAGTTAGCGGATTCATTGATAAGAAAAATTCGATGACATGAGTAGTAGACTTACACCCAAGACAACATTGAAACCCATTTCACCAGTAGTAGCATGAGCAACTGGAACAAGTCCAATGTCATTGATATGAGTATGAGCGAAGTCATCTCTTGAGCCACTGACGGCGATGTTAAACTTCCTAGGCAAGTTGCCCCACATTGGGTTGCCTCGTGTTTGGGTGACAGGGTCTAGGCTGACCAGATCATTAAGAGCATTGCAAAACTAAGCAATAAATGAATCCATAAGATGTATACGAAAAAGATGACAGCATATTGCACTTGCACGGGCAAACACATACCTCGCGAGTATCAACCAACTCTTGATCATCAATGCCAGCCAAAGGATTTCCAACCATGTTCCTCACACTATCCAAAGCACTTTGAAATGAGGTCTGATTCCTGGCATGCAACCCATCAATGATATCAGGAGCATCTTCAATCTTGACTCCACGAAGTTGAATGTTTTGACGTGTGGTAATATCCACTACACCTTTTTCTTCTCCGTACTTCTCTACACAGGAGGCATAGAAACGCATTTGATCTGAGTTGACGATGCCATTTGGTACCTTGAGCCTCATCATGAATTGACCTGGGGTGCGTTTGTCTCGGTGGAGCATGCCGACGAACTTGAGTCTCTATAACAAGATGGTAATGTGAGTGCAAATATATGCAAAATGATGTGCCCATACACAAGTAGATAATACATAGTACAGAACAATGAACATATTGGACCATATGTGCAGAACATTTGCAGATCTTCAATACACAACGCACCGTGTTCAAATCAGCCTTCTCGACCTCCTCCCATGTCATTTCTCCCTCACGAATCTTCCTAGCATACTCATAAACGTCCACAAATGCACTAGTGCCATCTTTCTCGAGTTTGGCCTTCTCGATAGGACTTCCAGCCGATGCGCGTGTCACTGCCTCGTCCGGGAGGAAGGAAGTTCCAGTTGGCTTGCCGGTGCGAGCATCGACTTTGTCGAAGGTGAGTGTGTCTGAATGAAGTTGGGTGGTCACTTTGCCAGCAGGTGAAGGGACGAATGCATTGTTTGTTGCAAAGATGGTTGATAGGAGAAGAAATTTGGAGACGGCGAGAGGATTGAACATTGTCATGTTGATGGATGGATGCGATCGGTTTGGATTGACCAATGCGTCTGTTAAGTTAGTATCTAATGTTGTTGATAATGGAAGGAGGTTTATGATGGTAGAATTATGACAATGCCGGCGCCATCTCCCACGTGAAGACCATTGCCACAAGGATGAAAGATGATGTTCTTGGTTGTTGGGTGTTGCCGGTGGGCGGCAACAGAGAGAACACGTATTCGCCTCTTCCAGAAGATACCTCTATTACGGGCTAAGTTGATGGGTAGGTATCTTTTAGAAGGCCCAAAGTCATTCATGTGTCATGAATAGAATGCCCACATCACACCTAAACATGCAATTGAAATACCATTGTTTGACAGCCACAAGCAGCACAACATAAATAGCCATTGGTTTACCTTGCTAAAGCAGTACTAAAGTTCGATGGAAGCTGCCAGCCCAATCCAGGAGAAGGTGGCTGAGGGTACTACATCTTTAACCCGGACGATCACAAGACTATAGTCATCGCTAGTTATTACATCGGGGACAATTATACGAGCAACATTGCCGAATACTTACGATTGATTCGAGGGTTGAAGCGTTTGAAAGAGAGTAGGCACGGCATTTCTCATCTTTACATTGAAGGAGATTCGGAGCTGGTCATCAATCAAATGAACGGGACTTATATGGTCGAAAGCAGTGGATTTCGCCCTTTATTCAACAAAGCAGAGGATCTTCTATCGCATTGCCTTCAGTCAAAAGTATTTAAATCCTACAGCTTTGAGCACATTAGTTGTTCACGCAACGAACGTGCTGACAAGTTGGCTCGTGATGGAATCAAATATCAAGATGATTGGTCTGAAGATCGTTATGTTGACTAAATGAAATTCGTTGGGCACATCTGTGTGTGATTTCATCGTTTTTAATAAGGTCTCAACGATGTTGTTTGTAGTTCATAAGAACTTCAGGCATAAGAAACCGCATGAGGGACATGGTCACAAAATGCATCAAAAGGATTACTACCGATCTAATACTACCGATCTAATAACAATTGACGCTTTTAAAATAAGACAAAATAAGACAATGTGTCATTTCGCGTTTCAAGAGTGAGTTTGCTCTCTCGATTTGCTTGATCCGAACAGAACAAGGCTCGCGCTTGACTGTCCTGGATCGGAAGAGGCTCTTTCAAGGCTCGGGGCCTCCTCCTTTGCTCGCAATCACTCGATGACACATTGTCTTATTTTATCTTATTTTGTCAAAAGCGTCAATTGTTATTAGATCGGTAGTATTGGTTGTGCAAGCATTTTGATTTTAAAAGAGTGGTTACATGTATCGTCACAAATAATGTTTGAGCTGAATAAGACTTCCTGGCAAACTGATAACGGTAGAATCCGGGCGGCATCACGGGTGAAGGAGAAAATGCGTCGCGACTCTTTAGTCTGGACTGTAGATGGAAGGAGAAGGAGAACCAGAACATCGCGCTCGAACAAAAGACCCTCGGGAGCGATAAGAACTCTTCACTCCGCACCTTGGAATGAACGGTTTGTAGTGCAAGATATTCCGGAAAGGATGAATCGCACGAGACCTTTGAGCGCTTATGGCAAAGAGAATTCAATAAACATTACAAGACCAAAGACAGCCATGGCTGCTGCTGACAGTCTAAAACAGACCGTAAAATCAACGCCGTCAAAATCTGTTCGTCATTTTTCTGAGCGAAGCGATGGAGAATTGGTTTTGAACTATAGCAGGACTGAAATTCTTTCCAACTCCAATGACAACTGCTCGAGTAATGGTGATAATTTACTTGGTGGTACCCAAGATGTCAGTGTCTCGCCATTTGACATGGCGAAATTACAGGCTGCACTGTTGGAGGCAGCTGAAAGCGATGATGAGAGAGGTGATGCTGGTGAAGCCGATCATTGTGTGCCATTTCCGATGAATTCGCCCTGTATGAAAGACATGCATGCCAATTTGGAAGCGTTTGAAGATCTACTCTACACTGTCGAGATTGAAGAAGAATTGGCTCATCGTGAGCTAAGAAACAAAACGCTTTTGGAAAGAACTGACAATTCTCCAGAACATGATTCTGTAGCAGACAGTTGTAGAGATGCAAAAGAAGATGGACCCGATGATGAAGTGAAGATGTCGGCAGCAGTGATGACCGCGGACAGACAGGAAGAAATTCACAATTACGTTTGGCAGTCAAATCTAGCTACGCGTGAGCGAGAGAAAGGTCTTGTCAAGGGAGGAAGCTTGCAATTCCACGAGATTGTGCAGATGTAAGCTGATCTTATTTTTTTGCTCATTTTCTTATCTTCATGGATCTAAGGTATTGTCAATGATTCCACTCATATTCGACAGACTCGCAGAATCGATACTGGATAAGTGCATTACTGAAATTGCGAATGACTTTGAGGCCATCGTTCAAGAATCTGCAGAACAAATATTCCAAAAGCTGTAGCAAAGGCAACGCGTGCTAATGTGTTGTTTATCGATGATAGCCATAATGAAGAACACTTTATTTCTCTAACTCTACAAATGTGTCTATGTTTCAGTCCTTAATGCCATTGACATGCTCATTGCCATTAGGCATTGGTGGATTTTGCTTCCTTGACGGCCACCATCTACGCACTTTAACAAACAACGTCATCAGGAGAATTTGCGGCAGGAAGAACAGCGCACAAAAGACGATGAACATTATCAAAGTGGATGCATATATCTTGCCAACGTGTGGTATTCCTCTATACGGAACACATATCCAGTCGTCATATGTCTCATCGGGCGCTTCTGGGCTGTTCTGACTCACAGCGATAAAATCTGAGAGAGTTGCTGTCATCCCTGGCATGTGTGCCTTTCCTGTCAACTGATCCAATCTCCAACGAATTTCCAGCATTGGGGTTGGGTCCTTTCCAAAAATCCGAGCAGTGACAGAGCCTCCTTCTCCGTTATCAAAGTCAAACTCAAACTCTCCGAAATTCAGTTCCAATCCAAACTGCTTCCCAGCTTTACCTCCGCCACGGCCTTGCTCTTTTTCGTGTTCAACCTCTGCTTCCGAACGAATCACTAGGTCTCGCCACGGCAATACATAGTGAGCAGTGGTCATAAAAGTCGGGCTGATGAAGTATGAGTACAGTTTCAACGGCCAACGGTGGTGTTTCGGTTGAGAACTAAACGCCGTTCCCCAGGAATGTGTTAGGCCAGATGTAGTCACTTCTATCAAAGGTCGGGCTTTTGACAGGATTTCGGATTCACCTTGCATAAGTTCACTACGACGAATGCAATCTTTTCTCAGTACTTGTGCCATATGAACATCACCTGAAACAAACAGTGGACTTTTTGCGCCACTGTTCAGAACTGTATTGTATAAGAGCTGCTGACTCTCTGGAAATTTGGACCATTCTTCCAGTATGTTACCATCATTTGGAAATCTTTGCGGATGAATCTGCAAGCCGCTGACAATTATGTTTATAGCAGCATGTGAATTTGATAGTGCTGATTTAAACCATGTCCATTGATCCTCTCCAAGAAAGTCATATTTTGGAGTAGAAGTACTTTGTTTCGTTGTATTTAGTGGTGCGGTTGTAGATGTATAGTGTTTGCCCTTCTTTGGCCATGGCGTTTTGTTAGACCTAACGTCAAGTACGAATATAGCAACAGAATGTGTAGTTGAGTAAGAAGGCTCTGTTGCGCTGCTGCTTTTCTGTACATCTGGATCAATCATTGCCTCTTGTTCTGGAATCCAGTAGCCATTGCCCCATTTAGGGTTAGGGTCGTCAGTTTGATCTGACACACGTGAGAAGTCAAAAAGTTGAACACCATACACTCCTTTTCCTTCCATGGCTCGTTGATACATTGGGTCGGTTGATTTGCTCCGTATTCTTGATTTGTTGTCACCGTTTTGCATATTCATTCGATCATCACAAACTTGAGCAACATTTTTCGAACTGTATTTCTGACAAACACCAGAAGAACCGAATTCTTGTGAAACTCCACGGTACAAAAAGTCCATAAACTCCAGATTGGATTCTCTTCTGTAACGATAGGTGATATCGCCATTGTTCTGTCCCAAATCATGATCATCAATAGTCCCGAACACCAATGGTCTCTTCGTACCATTACTTCCTCCCACAAACTTCCTGTATTCAATCTGTTCCTCCCATTGTCTATTATACCAGCCTCTTATAACAGCAGGAGTTGCATCTTGATGTATTGATGGAGGAGGAAATGTAAACGTCCACTTCTGTGAGTCTTTATCCTTTCTGAGACCTATACTTTTCCAATCCAATCCTTCAAATCTGTCTGCGTAGATTGCATCCCCGGCCCAGACGAAAGATGCTGGATTACGCGAGGAAATTATTGGCCAGAGAGGCTGGGGCAGTGCAGGGTGAGAGCAGGATGCTATCACTATTCGATTTGGCATTTTGGCAATGATATTGTCAATTGGCAAGAATCAAGATCGTTTAGAAAACGATCTTAGTTTCATGTTATATCTTAATCAATG